>JAWLRI010000464.1:105956-128481 GCA_034781795.1 Crypturellus tataupa | reverse complement strand
GCCCGAGGCCCGCGCGCTTCGCGGCGGGTTCCTGGCGGGGACGGCCACCCCCCGCCGCTGTCCCGGGCCGCGCTTCCCGCCGCCGCGACCGGGCAGCGGCCCCACACAAAAGGGGAGGGCGTGGGCCGGGGCCTGCGCGGCCGGCAGGCCGCTCCTCGGCAGCGCCCGAAGTTTCCGGGCTCGCTAACGGCGCCTTGTCTGCGCGGGAGGGCCCGGAGGGAGCGCGGGGTGGCGGGAGGAAGTTGGAAGAGGAGCGCTGTGGTGGGGCCTCCTCGGGCCTCGCCTTGACGGGGGCCTCCTCGGGGCCAAACCGCCCCCTCGAGGCTTCGGTCTCTCTGCTGGGGCGCTGCGGCCCTCACCGGCTCCGCGGGGACACCCGGTCCTGTCACCTCCCTCCTCTGCTGCGGCGTGTTCTCCCGCCCCCCCCCCCCCCGCCTGTAGCGTGGGCCACGACACGAGTGGGCCCTGGCACAGGGGGAGGGCAAGAGGGGCCCCTGGGCCCGCTGGCTGTTGTGGTGACGTAATTTGGTCGCGTTGGAGCCTTGCAGTAGCGCGGCGCAAAGTTGGACTCCTTCGGGTAAGTTGGTTTGGAAACCACACCTTAAACTGGCCGGAGCGGCGTCTGCCGCGGCGCTCCCTGCTCGTCCTCCCAGACGGCACGGCACCCTCGCTGCCCTGCCGCCTTCCGACCATTTTCCTCAGTTTAGGGGCCTCCTAATTTCACTTGAGGCCGCCCACGTTTCTAGATACAGAAGAACTTGTATTTCAGAGTGTGGCTCTAAGTTTAAAGTATGAGGAAAGAACTTTTTTTTTTCTTTTTTTTTTTTTTTTAGCATATCCCACTTTAGTTGAAGAAGGCTGCAAAGGCCTGCGAAGAAGTTGGTAGCAAAGACTTCAACCCTAGTGAAAAAAATGGACTGCTAGGACTGTGAGAAATGCTACCAGCTTCGTGCGGTCTGAGAGCCTTACCTTAGCGTCAAAATTGCACAGTTTGGAATTCCCAAATTGTGCTTCCCAAATGTTCTTTGTCGGGAAGTCTGTTGCTTTAGGGGCAAGAGGGACCTGGGAACTGCTTTAACTGGCTTTAGGTCTTTAAAAAAAAAAAAAAAGTCAATGTCATTACAGAGGTTTCTTAGAAGTCTTATTCCAACTCAAACTCTCTTAAGAGCTTTATTTCTTTAAATCTGTTTCTGTGAGGTGTCTGCCATAGAGTTTTGTTTGTTTTTAGTTGCTGCCTCATATCCAGTTTTTGTTTTTCTCCTGGTTCAGTTCACCTGCTTGTTGCAGGGACCTCTTCATATGCAGTAATTTCCACCCACTCTTTATATATGTGTAGGACTTGGACAAAACCAAATCCTAAAATCTACATAGGGAGTGTTAGATTATGTGGTATTTTATTTTTTCTCCAAATCTTACATTAGGTAAGAGATCTATCCTTGGTATAAATTTAAAACAGTGGACTTAAAATTTTTACCTTTTTTTTAATAGTTTTTTTAATCTCAGAAATCTTAAAAAGTCATTTTGCTTGTTGTAAATGTTATTTGTGACTCAAAGTTTTAGATGCTGCAGTATCGAAGATTTTATTTTGGGGAAAAATCTTGTTCAGCAGAGAATTATGAAGTCCATCCCTTCCTAAAAAGTTTGATCCTAAAAACGTTTGCTTTCTGCTGAGGGCTCTTTGCCACATCTCTGTGCCCTCCTCCTGCCCTTTTCTGGCCTAGTCTCCAGCCACTCCGCACTAGTATTTCTAGTTTCAGATAAGCAGACTGATTCTCATGCTGATTTAGACACGGGTGCATGTTTAAAAAAAGAAAGTTCACCATTAGCCTTATTTCATTTTAATTAGTTCACTGGAATGCTTAAAGTTGGATTCAGTAGACATAGTTGGCATTGATTAATTTTAATCATTTAATTTTATCTTTTAACAGTAGAACACTTTTTTTCCCGCTTTTAATAACTTCTTGAGACACAGATGCATCTTTGCACAACAGGCAAAAGAAATGCAGTCAAAAAATAATTAAGCTAAACAACTCTTGTATTATCCCTCATAGTTCACCAAACGCGAGCTCTGGCTGCCTGCCACAGCAATTGAGCGCCAGAGGCGGGGAGTTCTCCAAGCCAGGAATTGACAGTAAAAACATCCTAAATGATCTTAACTGCCACCAGGATGTAGGACTAGAGATGGTTCTTCAGATAAGCAAATTCCAAATAAAAACAATCGAATATTTTGAAAGGGCTTTGGAGCATCATTTTCTCTTTTCATGTTTGTTGGTAACTCTTCCTTCTCACACTTTACTTTTCCTCAACATATTTACACTGTCCCAAGCCTTGCTGGTATACACTTTTTCTGTGGTCCACGAGCGGTATTTTCCTCACTGGCCAGTTGTATCTTCCTGTTTTGTTCAGTCTCTGCAATATTTCATTCCCTACTACTTTGATTCCATTGAGGTCTTTTGCAAGTCTGCACTCTCAACACTACCTTTTACCCCTATATTAAACTCTAATCTGTCTCGTGTATGATTTCACATCTGTTTCAACTGTCATATTCTCTCTGTTCCCTTTGGACCCGTCTTGAGTTTCCATTTAACTGATGTGGAGTTTAATTGATGAGCTTGAGAAAGTTTGTGTGTCAGTAAAGGCAAGTCAGCTTGTTTTTTAGATCTTAGATTGATCCAGGATGAGTTTGTCTTAGTAAGCAAGTGATTTTTGGTAAAACCCCCTAGTATGGAACAGTGCTGCGCAAATTAAATGTGTTTAATAGGCAGCTTAACTTAATTCCTAGGGATATAGGTATGCAAATATACACACCTGAAAGTGGATGGAAAATCCTCTGGACCTTCAGTACTGCTGTGTTTCATCTTCTGTATCACTGAGCACTACGTAAATAGGTAGTTAAATAGAAATAAGAAGCATCACCTTTGGGATGATATCCAAAAGAAGCATGGCTATCTCAAAGGCAGTTTCTAGCCTCCCGACCAAGTCACGGCATCACTGTGTAGGAGCTTTTACACCAGTGCTACATGTCTGGGTGCCTCCTGACTTTGGCATACTCTCTGTCCTCACCTCACTCGGAACTGCGAATAAAAGAAACCAAAAGCATAATTGGAATCACTAGATTAGCTTTGATCTTTTAATCCACTCTTCGCTCCTTTTTATGTCTTTGCTTTTACTTGAAAAGGACATTTGAAACATTTGAAGTAACTAAGACATCTGTAGAGCAACTTTTTGTTAACATATTTGCCATCCCCTGTTACAAAGATATCCAGCATCCGTAAAGCCAAATACCTACGACGCATGTGAGGTTTAACATTCCCCAGGCTCTTACACAAGTGGTGCTTAGGACATTTTTGTTTGGTCCATTTTGTTTTTTAATATCAGAAACTGATGGGACTGAATTAAATATGTTCTGTCTCCTAGCTCCATAAAATAGCAGTGCCTTGCAGTAAGACATAGCTCTCCCTTGCTTGACAGAGTGCACCGACTGGTTGAACTGTCACAATTTGGAGCAGCTCTCTAGTGAGGCTGTTTGCAAACACATTAATTCTTTCTCTTAACAAGTTTAAGGAAGGCTGTCTTTGCATGTATCAGCAGTTTGAGAGAGTGTGTGGATCTCCCAAACACCAATTGTGCTTTGCACTTTGGGATAAAGCAACTATTTGAAATAAGAATACAGCCTTGGGGAAGTTCAAGCCATGAAGTTGACCAGGGAAATAAATAAGAACGTGAACTCTGGCAAATCAAATGAAAAATATGAGGACCTGCCAAAACAACTTGAGCTACAGCACATTAATGGCATAAAAAATAAATGATAAATTCTTTTATAAGCACATCAGAAGTAAGACAGTTGCTTGAGACTGTAGGGCTGATAGGCTGTGAAGATGTGAAAGAAATAAATGATGATGAAGCCATTGAAGGGAAGTTGAATGACTAAAAAGTATTTTAGAGCAAAATGCTAAATAGTTTCAAAATGCCAAGACCAGATGCTGCTCACCCAAGGGCTCCAAAGGAAGCCAGGGATAAAATGACTGAATTATTAATTATGCTATGTAACTTCTGGATACTTTGAAATGAGAGAGAGAGAAGATGGCCTATGTGGTAGCAATTCTTAAAAAATGGGTTAGCAAGGTGTGACAGAGTTCAATATCTGTCATATGGACTAATAACCTACAGTGGGAGAGTGAATGTGAATATGACTTTTTGGAAGATAAAATAGTGCTACTTACATCAATGGGAGTTGTTGAATGACTCAGCAAGTGTGGACAGGGGAAGTTTGCTTGATAAGGGAGAAGAAAAGGCCTCTGTGTTGTGTCTGTGCTGCTCAAAATACTCATAAATGATCTGGTGAGATATGAAGGTGAGAAAGGTTTTCAGTAGTGAAGAAAACGCTAAAGTTGATTAGGAAGAACTGGAGCTAGATGCTGTTAGACTGAGTTAAAGGGCAGTAAAATGTCAACTGAAATGAATTCCAGACAAATCCAAAGTCTGGAAAATTTTCTTAGTTTGCGTAGACGTTGATGGGTTGAAACTCAACTACTGCAACTTAGGAGGAAGCTCTTGTGCTAATTCAGTGTAAATGCAAGTTTAATGCTGAGCGGTGATTAAATACGTGAGGGATCTGGGGGAAAGGATTAAAGAAGAGAACAGAGGGTGTCATTATTACCCTTGGTTGGTGCCACACTGATATCCTGAGCAGTTACTGAGCTGAAAGAAAATCCTATGGCCCATAGGATATAGTACAACTGGAATGACAAGGATGACCAGGGGTAAGGAATGCCTAAAAAGATAAAATCTTCATCTTGGGAAAGACATGGCTGAGGAGAAGAGGAATCTCCAAAACTATTAGTCGCCTAGTGGCAGGGGGAAATTCAGAGCGATTGGATTGAGCCCTTCTAGCTCAAAACTGAAGGCGTCTGTCCTGCAGCCAGTAACGAGCCTGCAGACTTAATCACCACAAAGTGCTTTGAATGACAACCTTTGTATGCTTGAAATTGAGCAGCAAAAAAACAGAAGAAAATTTTGTTAAATATATTGATGAGCATAAAGATTAAAAACAAATAAAGAACACCCAAGGAGCAAGTTGCTGGAAACTGGGAAAATACTCTTGCAGCAATATTGCTGTATTTGCCCAGTCTTTTTCTTAATCATCTGCTAGTGCTGAGCTAGCTGGGCCTTTGGTTTGAGCCAGTACAACTTTTGCTGGTCCTCTCGTGGTGGGAGCAGGCGGATGAACGAGTCACCCTAAGGTAGGGATGCCAGAAGGTGGTTGTCTTGTGGGGTTAAGAGTTTCTTTTGTCTGTGTGTGTCTCTGCTGCCAGCTACAGAGCAGTGGCGGGGGAGATCTCACCCAAACAGGACCTGCTTTATTCAGCTTGCAGGCTGTTTAGCCATTTTATGTACAAGAGGGGTCTGGAGGGAATGAAAACCAAGGGGAAAAATGTGCAAAGCGTTTTGCAAACCACATAGGCTAGTGACCATCTGCAGATCTACCTCATCCTTACCTCTCCTTTTGCTTACAGCTGGCAGTCGTTATCGCGTAAGGGAAATGCTGGCCTGAATCAGCTGACCTACAGGTAGCAAAAAAAAAAAAAAACCTATTCAGCTGGGTAACAAGAAAGTTCAAGTGGGTAAAGAAGGACAGTGATGGCAGCAACAGGTCCTGGAGGCTGTCCTCGTGGCCTGAGCTTTGTCTTCAGGCTGGGAAAGGGGAGTGTGCATCTTCATGTACTCCTTGCACAAGAGGAAGATAGGGGGAAAGGTTGCAATCGATATCCTTCCCTGTCATCTGAAATGGTAATTTATTAATTTTGTAGGAACAGGAAGATGAACAGCATAGTGGGCAACTTTGCAGATTGTTGAGAACAAAAAACCCAGTCTAAAGCACATTGATGCTGCAAAGACCGTGCACTCTGTTTGCCTCTGTTGCTAAAAACTGAAATTGGTTTGGCTTTAACGGGCTTAAAAACAGACACTTTTTTGGTGTTTTTTTTATTTTCTTTTCCTTAGCCAATGTTGAAAAAGAGTTAAATATCCTGGCTGGGAAAGGAGATGGAAACATCAGTTTTGTTTGTAAAAATAATGCAAGAAAACTGTAGAGGCTAAGTAGAGAGAAAAAAAGGTAGAAAGTAAATTATAAAACAAGCTGAAAAACATGAAAAATGTCAGACTGGAGAGAGAGGAGCCCAAAAGAAGCCTGTGACTAAGGAATAATGCATCTCAAAAGTTTAAGTTAGAAACAGTAAAGCTATGTGCTGCTGCTAGGCAGGCTGCCTTCTTTTGCTCGAAGCCTGTCTCATTTGATGTGCCCTTGTCCTTGATTTAGAAAACGGTGAGGATTCAAAACCTGGCTTCTCTCACCACTGAGGATCATCTGAAAGAGAGATGTTTGTCATTATCTCCTGCACTTCCCCATTTTTCTCCAGATTGTTCCTTTTCCAGGCCGGCTTTTGTTGTTCGTCCTATGAAAGCTGTTCTGTGCTTTAATCATCTGTGTTGCCTTTCTATGAACTTTTTCCAGTTCCTTTGCACCTTTTTCACGTGAGGAGGAGCAGAACTGCACACAGGCCTGTGCATTTATACATTAGCTTAACAATTCTGTTTTGTTCATTCATTTCTAGATTTTAATGTTGATTTTGTTAATATATGTATATACATTTATTTATATTCATTCTATCTCTTTGGAGTCAACACTCCAAAGAGTGCTGGTGTTTCAAAGAACCTTAACTGTGTAACCACAAGGAATATTGCTAGCAAATAACAATGATCAATTCAGAATTGGTGGTTTCGTATAGGAAGCTGGGACAGGTTTTACTCCTTTTATTGATTTGCATCTATCTACTTCAAATTTCATCTGGCATTTTATTACTCAGTGCCTGAGTCTTTTAAGGTCCTGCTGTGGCTTGTCATGATTAGCTCTTGCCCTTATTACCCGACCATCTTGCCATCAGTAAATTTTGTTGTCTTGCTATTTTTACTCCCCTTTTCAGGTCACTTTAGAAATGTTCAGCTGTATAGGTTCAAAGAGAACTCCACTGGTGGTGCTCTCTTACTGCAAGAGCTCAGCATTTCAGTTTAGCTTTTTTCCCCCACAGTTACTTACTCGTACACAGGCAACTTTCCCATAATCAGGTATCTTGATAATCTTTTTATATGTGTTTATATTTTCATATATAATAATAGATGCATACATATGAAGAGCATTACACACTTTAGCTAACCAGACTGGCTATTTTACACCTATGTTTTGCTGTGTCACAGTCATGAAGCTGGCCTATTAGTGGGTGAAGGGGATTATTATATAGGTATTTTTTTCCAGAAAGCTCCTTAAATGCTGCAGCAGCTTAAGGAGTTTGAAGGCATGCTATGCAGTACTAATAGAGAGAAATAGGAAAACCTTAACAGTTATAACCCCATCAGGCTAAGACATCAATCCCAGGTATAATAATGAAATAACTAACAAAGCATTTGGTAAAGAATTAAGGTAATGTCACTCATCCCCAGCTGGGGGAAATAAAAACAATTAGTGGTAATTGTTTTGTTTCAGTTCTTAAGTACAGATGTTAGCCTCAGTCTTTGGTTAGAACTTGACAGTAATTGTACAACCTTTTCAGCAGGCAACAGAACTAGTCTAAAATCAATATGGTTCATGTTAAATTTGTTAGAAGAGGCAGCTGAAAATGCAAGTGGAGGCTAGTGAGATCATTGAGTTAGCTTGTGGGCCGTGTCTCTTCTTGATGACCTGGAAAAAATTGCTAATGCCAGTGAAGAGATTTAAAGGATAAAATGAAGGAAGTGACGAATAAAACCTTATTACTAATGCAGAAAATATAATTAAGCACTGGGACAAGCAGCAGAGTGGTGGCCTCCCATTATGGCCCAAGAGCCGTCCTGGAGGAAACACTCCACTTCTGACACCAGTACTGATGTGGGCTGCCTTACGTTAGCAGCAGCTGGTGCATAGATTAATAAAAATGGTTGATAGGCTGATAGAAACCAAGCTAGGCATCCTCGGCATCTTCGTTTGGACTCTGCGACCAGATGTGTCCAGCTATGAATGTTACTAAGCCAGGAGGCTGCAGTCTGGAGTGTTCATAATACAAGTGGCAGGAAAAGGCTGAGGGGAGGACATAAGGTTCTCTCTTTCCATTAAGGAGTTAGGAGGTATCAGAAGAAGCTAAGAGGGCCAATTTTGAGTTTGAAGGAAGTGGCTTTATGAACAATGTGTCATTAAGCAGTGGGAACTCCCTCTGACAGGATATTGTGAATGCTGAAGGTTTACATGGTTCAAAGGGAGCGTGGACAAGCTCATAGAAGGGAAATGTCTTTGAGGTTAGAAATTCATGGAAACCACATCTGACCCAAGAAGCTCCTTTGCTACCAATGATTGGAGGTGGAGAGCACATGGAGGAATGAATGCTGCATGCCTTTTTCCTCTTCTACTTTTTCCCTAGGCCTCCACTTCTAAGCTATAGATGCTGATTTAGATAGACCTCAGACTCACGCTAACACCCCATATTTATGTATGTGAAGTCCTACAGCAAAGGAGACTTTAGGAATTTACAGATATGGAAAATGTAAGCTTTTTACTTGCCAGCGAGTTTAGCTGTAGGGACAGGTGAGTGCCCTGATCAGTGTCAGTGTGCTGGAGTTGCTTTAGGATATTGTGTTGGGCTGTAGAGTTACACAGTTCATGGATTGGGGGTTTTACCAGAAGGCTGATTGTGTGTTTCTGAGAGTGGCTGATTGCACTAAGACATGGTGGACTGTTTAGTGAAGAAGGGCAAAAGAAAATCACGTTATTTCCTGTAGTGGTTAGAAATCAAGATCATCTGGCAGAATCCAAAGCACCTCTTTTCTCTAGGAAGCAGAAGAATTGCAGGTTATACAGATTTTTACCCTGAAGAGGGAAATAAGAGCAAAGGCTGTAATTTGGTGTAGTGAATGCAGCTTTGTATCTTCTGATCTCTCAAATACCCAGTATTGATCCGGTAAATCTGGGCGAGGGGGAAACGCACACACACACAGGCTTTATGCTGTGTGAGCTAATAATCCCTGTCCTGCTGCAGCCCTGCTTAGCAGCGATACACTGGGTGCCTGTCTCTTATACTGAATTTGTGCTTTTGGGTAACCTTCTTTGTCATCTATTAATTATTAAGGATTCACCAGAACTGGTCATGAGTCAGTAATGTTGACACCTCTTGCTCCTATTTTTGGTGATACGATGCAAAAAGGCTTAATAAAAATGTTTGTAGAGTCAACTGCAACCCAGTGAGCCTACTAGCCGGTAGCTCCGGTACTAGCCGGGGTTATAACTCAGCTCTAGTGCTCCCCTTCTCAGGCTGGCCCTGGAAATGCTGCGGCTACCTTTGCAAAGCACTTTTCCCCAAACTAGTCGAACTTGCCAGACTCGAGTATGATTAATACCCAGTCTGGATAAGCTGCTAGCAGAATGCTGAATGTCCTACTTGACCCATCCAAGGACCTCTGTGAAGGATTCGCCTGGTATGTTGGATACCCTCCAGTCTGTGTCTCCTTTTGCAGTCGTACTTCAGTCTTACTATAGAAAGTTCCTATTTTCTGGGTTTTCCTTTAATATACAAATTCCCCCACCTGCCCTGTGCTTTGCCAGCTTCAGAAGTCTTTCCTTCAAATGTTAAAATTCATGTGTAACCCTGCAAAAAATAAAATTCTCTTTCTTACCAACTCCTTCTGTGTAGCAATGATGTTAGCAATAGTCTATTCTGCTGCAGTGTCAAACAGACCATTTTTATGTGCTTGATGCTGTAAAGAATATGAATATAGCTCTTTGCCAAGGACTGTGTTATAAAAACACTAAATTATGTGGCTTATATTGACTTATGAATATAAATGTGCACAAGCAAATTTGCACGAAATTAAGCAATTAAAATGATTGTAATAAACTGTACTGACTGCCCTCTCTATAGGTAAATAATAAACCATTGCTATAGAGTAAGTAAAAACGTGAATGCAATTGCTGCTATGCGCTAACCCTGGAATTTTAGATTTCAAAAAAAAAGTCAACTTCCAAATATGTAAAACTTCACCTCCCTATCTACAATTTTGGACTTGGAAATGGAGATAACCTGTCCTAGAGGGAAGGTATAGAGAGGATGGAGCCAGGATATTCTCAAAAGTGCCCAGAGGCCATGGAGACCATTTGAAATCCAGGAAATTTCTATTGGATGCAAGGGAAAAGTTTTTCACCGGCCTTGGAGACATTAAGAAGGTGACTGGAGCTCTCCTCATCGCTAGCATTGGAGATCCCAGTGTGATCACTCTAAACATGTCTTAAGTACAGTAGTAGGAGGCGAGTGTTTATTCTGGATGTCCTAGGAAATAAAGACAAATAAGTGGTCATTTGCAACATGTTTTGGTGTACATATTTCTTCCAGTATTTTTTTTTTCCAAATCCCATAGCAGAAGCAGGGACTGAATCCAACTCCTTGGTGCGTTTAATCACAACCTTCTCTTTTTGCAATGCTGCAGCTGTTTGCTAGGCGTTTTCCAATTTTGGCTGGAGGTGAACTGGGGTCACGAAGCTCCCTTTGCTTCCTGACTCGCTGCTTAGGAGCGCTGCCTGTCACCTGCGAGGCAGCGCTGCTTGCCACAGGTCTGATAGCCCAGGTAGCCTCTGTGTATGCTCAAAGGTGGGGACTTCAGCTAGCACCAGCAGCACATTAGCAGCGAGCTCTGCAATGTTCCTAGCATTGACTGGTACACAGATTAATGAAAAGTATAGCGGAGAGAAACTGCAAAATCTGTAATTATTGATGTTTTCCATGAAGACTGAAGAGGAGGAAGAGGTTGAGATGTTTGCCTCCTGTTGGCAACTCAGTCATAAGATGTGGAAAACTTGGATTCTGCTTTAGAGGAAGGTGA
Source organism: Crypturellus tataupa (assembly GCA_034781795.1). Taxonomy (NCBI): domain Eukaryota; kingdom Metazoa; phylum Chordata; class Aves; order Tinamiformes; family Tinamidae; genus Crypturellus; species Crypturellus tataupa. Next base: position 117,585 of record JAWLRI010000464.1, on the reverse strand, counting down.
ATCGCAGGGGTTAAATGTTGCCACCTTCTAGCCCCTTTGCCAGCCTTCTCCTCGTCCTCTGCTCGTGCTCTTCATACTGTTTCCTCACCCAAATACTCCTTTTTCAATCTCAGTCTCTCACTGTCCAGGTGCAGCTGTCCCTAATGCAAACCTGTATGTTTTGGATTCATCTGCCTTCTCTCTCAAACTGCTTTGAGATCTAACTCATTCTAATGTCTGATGTTGCTAAAGAGCGAGGAGGAACCTGCCTGTTCATGTCCTCTTCACCCCTGGAGCCCTTGGGGAAGGTGCTTCCCTCTTCCCACTCGTATGTGAGCACCCACATTTAGGAGGTCCCAGCACTGAGGGCCTGCTCCTCCGTGTGAAAGAATGCAATGGATGTAACTGTCAGTAATGTCATTAATAGTGCTGCTGAACTATTTCTGCTGAGTTCTGATCATTTGCAGTACTCATTTTTGTCAAAATTGTACACGATATATAGGGTTTGCACATACAGGACAGCAGGCAATATTAAATTAGTAGTTAATTGGCAATGAGAATTGAAACGCAATAGAGCTGCCTTCACTATGGTAAAAGACTATTCCTCCCACCTTACCTGCTGCAGGCTTTGTTTCTGTACCAGGCGTGTTTGTTAGCAGCTTATCCGAATTCAGCGTATCAACCGTGTGTCCGAGGCTCCTCGGACATGGCGTGTGGCCTTGGGATTTGCTGCAAACGTCGCTCCTCGGGGAAAGGCACAGCTCGCTGGCCAGGAAAAAAGCAAATGCTGTCGCAGCAAACGCCGTGTTGGGGGAAAGTGTATTTTAAAAGTGGGGAAAATATTTTTGCAGCTACCGTTCGTCCGGGGTATTCGCTGGGTTCCCTTAACAAGCAGGGCTTTATGCTGCGTGATTGCTTGGAAGGGCCTTGCACTTAGAAAAAGCAGCCCAGTGTAACAAGGCTCCTGGTGTGACAACTCGAAGCAAACAGGAGCCTCCTTGTGTTGTAACCTCCTGTGATGTTAGCGGCGTTGAGTAAACTCTGGCTAAAGCTCTCGTAATAACTACAGAAGGCCCTGGCCTGGGCAGAGGAAATGGCATCACTGAATCTCGTCCGTTCCAGTGAGTCGCTTGAGTTTTCGTGACAGTTTCCACTCGGAATCTTAGCAGGCTGGCTGGTTTTGGGAATCCCATCACAAAATGCAGAGGTGAGAAGAGTGGGTCAATTGAGAGGAGCAAAAATTGTGCCACGAGGTGCAGTGAGGTTTTGCTAGCTTGGTCTTGGTCTATTGGTAGCATTCTCATAACTACTTTGGATACTATCTTTTACCTTGGGCATATAACGATGTGCTGGTGACAGGCTGTAGTGCTGCAAATACACATTTGCATGCAACATAAGTACTAGAAATCTTTTTACTTTTTAGACTAGTGAAGTGCTTTTTGATTCGTGTCAGAACATACTGCGCCTACAAACTTGATGCTTTTCCAGGTTTCAGAATACTTGATTTAAATGCAACCAAAAGATGCAATGTAGTCACATTTTAAGCAGCACATTTTAAGCAACTTTTTGGCTCAGTTGTATTATGCTGGTGTTGTTCCTCAGAGTGCTTGCCAGAGGTGATGAGACCTGGGGTCATTTATTTTAAATAAAAAGAATTAGTTAAAAGATGCTGATATCTCCAGCAAATCCTCCAAAATAAGAAATGATTACTGTAAATAAACTAATGTAAATAAGTGCTGAAGTAGGAAATCCCCATCTTAGTTTTCCAGGGATTGCTCTGCGGGCTGCCATCTGAAGGTGTGTCTGAACTCAACAAGCATCAAATTTTGAGAACAAATATGGGGTCTTTTGAGACGTGTTGTAGTATCTAAACCCTTTCCATACGTGTGGAGACCATTGAAGATGAGGATAATCTTCTGTAGGAAGAAGGTTCAACAGCAGCATCCTATTCTTGAACATTCATGTTTTGAGTAGAAGTGATGTCAGTTGTGGCAGCAAGTAAAGCATCAACTTCACTGGCGGAAAAAAAAACTTCAGGTCTCACAAAGCTGCGAGATTCATGACCCTTGGAGGAAATAAAAGGGTGAAATATGTGGTGACTTCCCTCTGAAAAGGTATAGTGATTCATGCACAAACTCGCCGCAGCCTGTGCTGCTTGGCCACCTGCAATGATGATAGGAGTCAGGCTAGGCAAATCAGAAGCAATTCCTGGGGCTTTGGAGGAGTGTAAAAGCTTAGAAAATAAGTGATGTACATCCATACCCAGACTTTATACAACATGCTTGTTCAAAGGATGTTATGCAGAGGCATCTGCTGAAAGGGGATAATAAAGAAAAAAGATGGGAAAGATGCGCATGACATGAAGATGAGAGATGGATGAGGAGGCTCCTTGAGTACCTGGAAGGATTTTCTAGAAGTTGCTGATAAGGAATTTTAGTTGTTGCAGTGCTGGATGGACTAGCTGTGCAGCTGGATGGACAGTTCAGCACGTTTGAGGTGCTGGCGATAGCCCTGCACATACAAACTTGTGAGCAGGGGAGCTTCTTGCATGGTTTTTCTGGGCAAGAGGAAGTTTAGCCTGCAGAGAGCTCTACACGAATGTATAGATTCTCAGATACACTGGAGGAAGGGAATAATCCGTTCTCCTGTGCCCATGGCAAATAGGATAAACAGTAATAGGCTTATATTACATCAGAGACAGCTGAGGATACGCTTGAGGAGAACATTTCTCCTAGGAGATGCAGGGGAGCTTGTTGCAGGAGCATTGGGAGGCCTTTGTGTTAGAGCTTTTGAGCAGTGGAGTAGACAAAGCTGATGGAGTACACAAAACTTGCACGTGGTTTGTCCTGATTTGGCTTGGATGGTTTCCAGACCTGGAAATATCAAATATTACCAATTAACAGAAAATGTTAAGCTTTGTTTTTTGTTTTTTGTTTTTTTTTTTTGAGAATCATTTTAAGCCTTCCACACATGTAAAAAAAAAAATAACCCCCTGAACCTGCAGCTACATAACGTGAATTATGCATTTGCAAGGTAAAGGAAGCCCATGGTGGAGACAGGGTTGGATTACCTGGAGCAGTCGTGGAGCTCTAAAAGCCCTTGAGCCGTTGCTGTGTAATGGCCAAGCTGCTGCTCCTCCGTTTGCCTCTGAATCAGAAGTTCAGAGTCTCGGTAGCACCCGCTGCTGCTTCCCCACATAGCAAAATTAAGGGTTAGGGTTTAGGCAGTGTCATTTTTTACTTAATTTACTTGATGAATTTTGCATTGGAAAGGGGGAGGTAGAAGGGATTCCTGTCTTGCGCCCTTCTTTGGGCCCTTGTGTCCTCCTCAGTAGCTCTAGCCTTAGAGCTTGGCCTGGATTATCATGACTAAAGTGATGGTGCTGCTCCTGTGGGTTTTTGTTTTTTTGGTCATGAAGAGGTGGATATTGTAGTGACCTGGCTCTTTGCTCCATTTTCACAAGGCTTCATGGGATGATTAACTGGCTTCACCTGCTGAAGTGCCCTCACCTTAGAGAAGAGAGTAGTTCTGGTCCCTTCCTCATTGACTGGCTCTCACATAAATCTCTGACCTCTCCCTGCCACTGTTCATTGGTAAATGTCCAGGGAAAAGGAAAACCAGAGCCCTGCTTTCAACTAGGGGCGTTTCCTAAGCAGGGGTTTCCAGGGTGAAGGGGAATGGGCATCTCACACCGCTTGCTTTTTGGGGGAAGTTCAGACTGTATATGTGAGTCTACCTGCAGTAACTCCTCATGATTAGCAGTGTTTGTCAGCTGGCTCTTGGTGCTGTCTTTTGTGTGACTGGGCGGAGTGGTGAACAGAGCAGAGATGTTGCTGTGATGTTTCCATCTGTGTCCCTCAGACTGTTGGGAATCCTGTCCCTTCTCTGGTGCTTTTGCTCTCTCAAACTATAGAGTAGATAAAGAAATGATAAAAGCTACTGGCTTCCCCTCCTTTCTATTCATTTTATGCTTGACCCCCTCGACAGTATGTTGACGTATCCCGCAAGGGGATTTTTTTCTCAGAAGGATGCGAATGTGGGCTTGGATGGTTCCAGGTGCTTGCCAGCTTGCTTGCTTGCTGTAATAAACACCCTGATTTAAAAGTTCTCATTGGTTGCAAACTTAATGGGTGTCCGTTCTTTAGCATCTCGGTTCCAAACTGCACCGAAGGGATTAACAAATCACTATTTTGTTTTTCAGCCATGGCAGCCATTCGGAAAAAACTGGTTATAGTGGGTGATGGTGCCTGTGGAAAGACCTGTCTGCTGATTGTATTTAGCAAAGACCAGTTCCCTGAAGTGTACGTTCCCACTGTGTTTGAAAACTATGTAGCAGATATTGAAGTGGATGGAAAGCAGGTATGTATGTGGTCTTGTAACAGCCAAATGCACTTGCTTTTATTCTGAAAAACAAGGGCGATCTCTGGTTATTACAGAAGTTTAGTACCCGTGCTTACTGTTTTGCCACAAATGTATTTCTAAATATTAAACCTTCTTTCTTGAACATTTACTGACCTTGCTAGACCCTGCTTGTATATGAGGTGTGTTTAAGGGAATTTCAGATACAGAGACAGATTCAGCATAACCACTCATTCTCATTTCTGATTTCAGAGAGGAAAACAAACAGAGCTAGAATTGGGTTTTGTCTTAAACTTGATTTCCTAGTGCTACAGGCATGGATTAGTTGTGGGTTTAGTCATTAAAGTTGATGCTTTTCCATTCTTAAAAGAAAATGCCTCTCTTCCATGATATGAATATATAGAAAATTATTTTCTACCTGCCTCCTCCCTTCTGCCTGAATATCTGCATCTGCAAATTGGTTGAACGAGGATGTTGTGCGCTATGAGCCTGTGCATTTCGCTTAAAACGTGGCACGAGCCTGAGCAGAGCGTTCCCCTGCTGTGAAAATATCAGCTGGATTTCACGCCACTCCATGGCACAGTCACCCAAGCACTTTGTCTTCCGAACACCTCATTACATGAGTTTGCAGGAGAGCAGCGGGACTTGGGGTGGGCAGCTGCTTCCCTACTCTGCTTTTAGAAGAGCATCACCAGAAATGGCCAGGAGCCGTGTGAGGAAGAAACAATGGTGATGGGAGATGTCCCTTTCTGACAGGCTGGAGGACCTCATTTCAGCATGATTCAGGGATCCACCAACAGACGTTGTGGTGGAAAAAAAGAGTGTTTGCCACAAAATTCACATTTGCAACTGTGAATGCAGAGAGAAGTCTGAGAGGAGTCTGTATCTCCCTGAAATACGGAAGAATTCCACATCAGAGAATCCCAAACAATAGCCTATCCCAAAGAGTTTGATTAAAATGTTCAAATTTCCTCATTTAAATGTTGCTCCTGTGCTTTTAAGGAGTCCTGCGGGGTTGTTCTTCCCTTAGCGCCGCCCAAAGTTAAATATTGAAAACATAGGCCATGTTATTCAGCTCTTAGCAACAAAGAGCTTTGTGGGCAAATCAGCTTTATTTCGAGGCAAATTGCAGGTTCCCATTCTTGCCATGATGGAGGTTTAATGAATTTGTGTACAAATGAGCACTGCTTTGACGTTTCTTAGTCACTGCAGATTCCAGCTGCAAACCAATTGCAAATGTGCACTATCCCAAAAGGCCGGTGCTCGGAGAGCTCCCTGCCAGGGAAAATGGATATTTCTGGAGCGCTTATCAAAGAGATCCCCAGACCTTTGGAGCTGACTCCCTTTGATTCTTCTGTATGGCTTTTATTTTGCTAGCGCTTAATGTCTCTCTCACAGAACTGACAAGGGTCCTGGGTATAATGAAAAGTCTCCTAACTGTAATAAATTGATTTTTAGAGTTACAGAGCAGCAAGTTTCTAGCAGCTCTCCCGTGGAAGCGGCGTGCCCTTGCCCTGCGTTCCCCTTTCAAGTGGTGTCGAGTGAAATCCTTTTATCCACTCTGCTTGGGTTGTGTGTTTCTGAATTGGAGCTTCCCTGCCCTTTGGCTTACGGCCCTGATCTTCCTTTCACAGGTCGAGTTGGCTTTGTGGGATACAGCAGGACAAGAAGACTACGATCGACTTAGACCACTTTCTTATCCAGATACCGATGTTATACTTATGTGTTTTTCAATTGATAGTCCTGATAGTTTAGGTAAGTGTATCGATAATTCAACCAGAACTGTTTCTCTGCAATCTCCATAGCAGATTATAAGGATTAATCTATTTCTGTGTGTTTTAATGACTGAGAACATCTTTAGCTTCAAAATTAGTACTGGTTCAAGCATACAGCTTTCAGAAATCACCATTTTAAAGGAAACTGTTTGCTTCAAGCTTCCAGTTCTCTTCTGTTGCCTCCTTAAGCGGCCTCAGCAGTGAACTGCTTTTATGCAAGATCCCCCTGAATAATTATAGCAACACTGAGCGGCGGAGGCAGCTCAGCTGAGCTTGGACACCCGGAGCTGGCAACACGGAGGGGCAGAGCAGCCAAGAGGCCAGTGCCGGCGTTGCTGCCCCAGGCAAGCGCTGCTGCGCTCTGCCCACCCGGGCGTCCACTGAGTAGCGCAGCCACCCGAGGTGTGCAGGGCTTGAGGACAGTTGTTTATTAATTTCTCCGTGTAAAGGGAGAATTCTTACACCCTCAGGACAAAACTGTGTCCAGGACAATGTATGAACTCCTCTTCTGTACAATGGGAACCCTAGCGTTGTGTTTTCTCTTTTTTTTTTGCCCCCTTTCCTCCTTCAAGAAGGATCAGCCTGATACACACTAAGTCTAATCTCCACACTAAGTTTAATCTCCATACGAGGAAGAACTTCCTTCCTGTGAGAGTGCCAGAGCCCTGGCACAGGCTGCCGAGAGAGGCTGTGGAGGCTCCTTCTCTGAGATCTTCAAACCCGCCTGGATGCCACCCTGTGCCCCATGCTCTGGGGGTCCCTGCTGGAGGCAGGGGTTGGACTAGATGATCCCTAGAGGTCCCTTCCAACCTGAACCATTGTGGGATTCTGTGGTTCTGTAAGTCATTTGGTCCCTAATAGCCTGTTGCTCTCAAAACAGCTCGGCGGAGTGAGAGATTTCCTGTAGAAAATGATGACAGAGGCTGCAGATTTAGGTTACCCTGGTCTGTTCTCCGGGGTCTGAAGCATCATTGCAGTGGAGAATGCAGAAGAAAAGACTTATTGGATTTATGATTTGTAAGCTCTGAAAACATGTTTCAAACGCCTATTCCTGCGCTGGACGCGCATCTTTCCTGTATGGCATCCAACATGAAAATTTTGAGCAATAGATTAAAAAATCTGCTGCAGATATGCGTGTGTTTGATACTACAAAGTATTTCTGTGAAGGTGAAGAGTAGGAAATAGAGGTGCTTTTATTTCCAAGACTGAATACATCTCTGGAACTTTGATTTCCTTCCTCTTAAAATAGTGATTACCCCTCCAGTGTAGTCTCCTAAATGACTGCTTTGAAGTAGGATTTTCTTTAAAAAATGAAGGAATTACTTCAAAAATTCAGTTACCTGCTTCTCAATGGTTTTGTTCCAAATTTGCTGTTTTTATAGTTTTTTTTATTAAAATGTGGATGGTGATGAGAAAAATCTTGACATGTTTAGCATCTTGGGGCATGAGAAAGAGTGGCTGTATGTATGTGTGTGTGTGTGTGTGTGAGACCAGCTGTAACTTGGACAAGGACTTTGGCTGTGACAACGGGCTGGTATCTGTAACTGCTCAAAAGTTGCATCCATACATTGTGCATAGAGGCAGCTCCCTCTATGCACAACATTTTTCCTGCCAGGAAAAATGGAGAGGTCCCTCTGTTCTGTCTATAAATGCAGAATGTCAAGTCTATTTAAGTGGTGCTCAACAAGGAAATACAAATTATCTCCCACATACGTTAAGCCATTGAATCCTTCAGAGTTTGCTGCTGCAAAGCTCATCATGATCACTGCAAACTGTTCTCAAAGCAGCTTTTTTTCCACACCTCTGCTCCTGCCTCCTGGGGTTGGATCTCAAGAAGAAACCAAGAATGAGACAAAAAGGAGGCATGAAGCACAAAAATGTACCTCATGTGAGAATTGGGCTTGAATATATCTACCCCAGTGGTCAAAAAATACTGTTTCTACCGCAGTTTGTAGAAAGCTTGAGTAAATGAGCAGACAAAATATTCCTGTAGATGTTGCAGTGGCTGAACCCATGAATCCCAGTGTCGCAGTTTCTGGAAGCAGAGCCTGGATGGTTTTGGTTGTGCAACACTCTGAATGTAAAGAACCGATCCTGGCTCTGCTTGCAGAGACCTCGAGTCTTGCACTCCGAGTTCCAATTAAAAAAACACGTCCGGATGTTAAGTTAGGAGACAAACGATTCTTGTGTACGAGTGCAAAATAATTTGCTGTAGGTGAAGAAAAACAGCAAATTCACAACTGGCTTAGAAAAAGTCTTCTGTGCAACAGAAACCAGCGTATAGATTATCAGGCAGCAGATCCAAACTTTAAAAGAAAACTAGCCAAAGTGGTACTTTCATCTATATGTATTTTTTTTTTTCCAGAAAACATCCCAGAGAAGTGGACCCCAGAGGTGAAGCATTTCTGCCCCAACGTGCCTATCATCTTGGTAGGAAACAAGAAGGACCTGAGGAATGACGAGCACACAAGACGAGAGCTGGCCAAAATGAAGCAGGCAGGTTCCCCTTCCCGCGGCTTTGCAGTGGGGAGGCGGCGCGAGGCAGCGCTGCCCCAGCGCTGAATGGGCATTTGCAGCTTATGGGCAGCTTCCTATGGCTTGCAGGAAAAAAAATTGAGTAGAAACTGGAGATGCTTCTGTGACAGGAAGCAGCCAGCGTGCATCACCTTTGAGTGCTTTGTTTCTCATATTGGGTGTTTTAAAAGGCACTTCTGGTGATGAAAATTGCTCTGTTAGGAACTGTTAAGTTCCTGAACAATTAACTGCTCCAAACTGAGGAACTGGACTCATGAGGTAATTTGGAGACGCTGATATACCAAGTAGATGCACCGTTGAGTTTCTGTTGTGTTGAAGACATATAAGGAAACAGCTTCACTGGTGGATGTTTTGAAGCAATAACCACAGTTACTGTCACTCTTTCCTGACCCTGGGCCTTAGTTTCAGATCATGTCTGAAAGCCCCTGGTTTGGGTATAAGACAGCAAATAATCTGCTCCCCCCTGGAGTTTTTTGTTCCTGTTGCATAATGTTTATTTTTAGACAAAGACTGATGAGCCAATTTGGAGAATTGTTCATAGGCTTTTGTTAACTATTATGGCAAAGAGTTGCATAAGTGCTTACTGTTACATGCAAGCAAGACAGAGTTTCAGAATGTCCTAGGTCTTTTTGAAGGTGGAGGTAAAGTGTGAATGACCCCCAAGCAGTGGCAAGTGAACACACAGGCTGTGTAAAGCCAGCTGAGAGATGCAATAAAACATACTGCATCTGCAGTAAACGGGCAAATCTTCCTTGAAATTTCCCTTTCGTTGTTTTAAAGGATTGATCACAACACACCTGTTGCTAATACAGTAGCCTGTTGATGTTCATTTAATCTGGGAATTTGTTTGCATTGATTGAGAAGGTGGCTGGGGATGAAAATCCGAGCATGTTTGGTGCATGTTGGTGGTGTTCTTACCTGTGTTTGCTTTTGTGTTGTTGCAGGAGCCTGTCAAACCTGAAGAGGGCAGAGACATGGCAAACCGCATTGGTGCTTTTGGCTATATGGAGTGCTCTGCAAAGACCAAAGACGGTGTGAGGGAGGTGTTTGAAATGGCCACTAGAGCTGCTTTGCAAGCCCGGCGTGGCAAGAAAAAGTCCGGGTGCCTTCTCTTGTAAAGCGTGGCCAGGGGAAGATGGCCAAAGGAGCACCCTGCACTTGAGTAATTTTGAAGTGCTGTTTATTAATCTTAGTGTATGATTACTGGCCTTTTTCATTATCTATAATTTACTTAAGAGATTTAAAAATCGAGTCATCTTGCTACCAGTATTTAGAAGCCAACCATGATTTTTATAACAATCTGCATCAAATTCATCTGTGCACCCAAGGTTAACCTCAACATTCCTCTAACAAACCTTTTCTGCGCTCACAGGATATGCCAGGCGCTAGCTGAAGACGATTCTTTCTCTTCTTTCTCCTCTCTAGAAAGAGAAAAACAAAGCTGGCAACACAGAGGATTGGTCTGTAGCTACTTTATAACTAATGTCTTCTTCTAATTGAATACAACCGTTAAATGGCTGTATGTGGAATCGAGTGTAGCTTCAGTGCTATCACATTTAGAAAGATTTGATTTCCATGGCTCTGTGGTGTAAAACATTAGTTTGGAAATGTGATCACTCTGAACTGACCAAGTCCCATTCAGCTAAGGAAAAATGAGGGTTCTGTGGTTTCATGTTAGTTACCTTTTAGTTACTGTGTAATTAGTGCCAGTTTAAATGTATGTTACCAAAAATAAATCTATTTACCCCAGCTTAGATGTAGTATTTTTTGTATAATTGGATTTCCTAATACTGTTACTTGTAACCGCTTCATTAAGGTGTTCTGGGTTTTTTAAGAAACTGTATTTGAAAATAAAGTCCGATGGAAAGCAGCTCAGCCTTTTCCCCTGGTCATTTGTAAGAGTGACCCCATTTTGAATGACTTGAGTGGTCTCATACGCGGGAGTTTTTTTCCATGACCTGCTCTAGGGATGAGGAAAGTCAGCCTGCTCCCACTCACAGCTTCTGAACTGTTCAGTTGCCTTAAATTCATTGCTGGACCCAATTTCACAATTAAAAAACAAAACAAAACAAAAAGATCTTTTTGTGTAAGTTTGGTTACCATGTAGTGATCAGACTCCTAACCTGTGAACTTCTTGCTGTTCTGCAGCCAAACTAGACTCTTTCTGTATTCTCATTTTTCCAACAACTAATAGAATAAAGGCAGTTTTCTAAGCTCCCTGTATCCTGGTTGTCTGTATTCCTCACTCTGGGGTTTTTGGTCCAGCATCTGACCAACTGGAGCAACAAGATTATTTTTGATGGCGCTGTCATAGGAATCACAGCAAGGGTTTTCTGGAGGGTTTTGTGGCTTTCCCAGTGAGCAACTCCCGCCTGGTTCTGCAGTATTTCCAAATGCTGCAGTCCAGGAACCCCTCACCCTGGGGCGAGTGGCAAAGCTTCTCCAGAAGCCTCTTGCCCCTGGCTGTATCCTCATGGACCATGTAGGCAAAGACCATATTCAGACCAAAGCAGCTTCTCCAAGAGATGAATTTGCCATCTTGAATGTGAGTGAGGAGGAGGAGGAGGAGGTGGAGGAGAGGGGAGTGCAGGAAGAAGGGGATGTTGAGACACTTGCAGGATCAGCATGTCATGGCCCACGTGATGCTGAGGATGGAGCTGTTTCCACCTAACCTGCCCTGCGCATGAGCGATGCCTTCCATGCCGCAGCGCAGCGGGGCCTCTCCTTGGCGCTAAGAAGAGACATGAAGCAGCAGTTCGTGTCTCTGCGGTTGTGGGGTTGAGCTGAGAGTCGCTGTTAGAAAGCTGGCCATGAAGACGTCCCCGTTGTGATGAGCAGCGTGCGGGGGCAGCTGGCTGCACCCCAGTTGTGTGCTGGAATATCAGTTACTCTGGCGTGGGGGGGTGCTTCTTTTGGACAATATTCCTCTCTGCAGAAGAGGAGCAACTGCCCTGGGTGGAGGCCTGCATGGTGTCCACCCT
>JAWLRI010000464.1:66157-97463 GCA_034781795.1 Crypturellus tataupa | reverse complement strand
GAAAAGAGGCCAGCCCCATCCTCCTCACTGCCTCCCTTGAGGTACTTATAGACACTGATTAGATCCCCTCTCAGCCTCTTTTTCTTCAGGCTGAACAGGCCCAGCTGCCTCAGCCTCTCCTCACAGGGCAGATGTTCCAGGCCCCTGATCATCCTCGTCGCCCTGTGCTGGACTCCCTCCAGCAGCTCCACATCCTTCTTGTACTGGGGGGCCCAGAACTGGACACAGTACCCCAGAGTATTGTGAGCTACAAGTTCCTTGTGGAGCTTGTAGTTAAGCTGTGGAACTTGTTGCCTCTGGAAGTTGACCTTATCCCCAAAGTGTTACCTGTGCCTCCATCTGTGGTGCACATTCCTGGAGGCTGGAGAATATGGGAGAAATGCTGCTTCCCCTCCCTTCCCCTTAGTTGCTTAAGCTCTGCTTTAGTATCTGATCAAGGCTACTGCGGGAAGTTGAGTTAAAAAACAAACAGGCTGTCATTAAAATTCTTTTCTTGTTGTTTCTTGTTGTTACTTTTGCCTAAGCAAGGAAAATACCATCTACTGATGCATGTTAATGTGAGTAGGCACAGTATTAAAAATGGGATAAGATAAAATGATGCTACACAGGCAAGACTTGCTGTTTTTCGTATCAGCTTAGGTAGCATCCAAAGTTTCTTTTTTATATATATAAATGGAATTTGACTGCTGTGCTCTGTGTTTTTGTTCCTTTTTTGTTTATTTTGTTGCCTTGTTAAGGGTAACCATACTCTGAATTGCAATTGTTGCCTAGACTCCATATATATTTAAATATATAACTGTGTTCTCAAATTCTGTTCCACTAGGCTTGTTATTAATTTACTCTCTGCTCTGATGTGCATGTTGGGCTTGTTATCTTATTGTCAAGCAGATTTATTATCCTGTGCAATAAATTCACATTCCTTAATGCTCTTTCAGTGTCTAAGCAATACCCCGCCTCTGACCGACTATTTCCTGGAAGATAGATATGAAGCTGAAATAAATCAGGACAATCCTCTGGGGATGAGAGGTGAAATTGCAGAAGCCTACGCAGAGCTCATTAAACAGATCTGGTCTGGGAGACAGTCCCATGTGGCCCCACGTATTTTTAAAGTAAGTACTCAGTGTTCTAGGAGCATAGGTTTGTGACAGGAAAATAAAACAAACAACAACAACAACGACAACAAAACCCCCAAAAGACTGAATAATATCCTATCCCAGAGTTGATTGCTGTGCCTAAACACTGTGTATCTTATTTAATATATGGCTTTCTGGCCTTCTATGTGCATCTGAGGGCTGTTGGCAGATGTATCAAAATGATCTTTCTTAGGAAACAAGACTAGACAAGGCCAGATGAATTGTTGGATGCAAACTTGACATCTTGTCAAACATTGAAAAGGTGAGCGAGCTATAAATTCAAATTGAATCATGAAGTGGAGAGGAAAGTGTATCTATTTTTCCAGCACATAATACTTAAACCGTGCTTTTGCTTTAAATATAATAAAGATGCGCTGAAGCAGGTCAAAGCAGAAGCATTGGAAGAATATTAAAACTTCGTTTCGCTCCTGCAATCTCGTAAAGTGAGGAAGTGAGGAAGTACTGGGAAAGTACATTCTCTCTAGGGCAACAAGATGATCCTTAACGTGTGTGCTGTGGCACTGGTGATGCATCATGCACCACTACTGAAATTGCTCTGTAAACTTCTATGGAGAGGAGTCATAGTATGCCTCAGTAAAAAAGTCTTAAAATGGAATGTTTTTGCTTGAGCGGAATCAATGTAGCATCTCGTTTCTTAGGACAGCACTGCTCGTGTTGTTCTGATAACGACTGTTGCCACTCAGTGACAGCGTTAACTTTAACAAAACAGCCTTGCAGTTCGAGTGCCCAGAGCATAGTTCCAGCAGCCTGTTGGACTCATCACATTAGTGGAAAAATCAGTGATGGCATCACTTGAATGGATGAGTGCCTAGAATTCATTCATGTTTTTTTTCCTGTGGAATGCTTTTATTACTTTCCAGGAGCAAGAATATTTTAAGTGACGCTGTTGCGGGATGGCCCTCATTGCATGTAACAACCTAAGCTCCATTTGGATGAGCTGTTGCTGACTATCACAGCTCAGACAAATGTTATGCTTCTTAGGTTCACATTTCTATTTTTAGAGTAGCTCAAGGCTGCTGAAACTGTTTTCAGTCCTAGTTTGAATCCTTTGCGGAAGGTACTTGTTAACTAGCACAAGTGTTTGGAGCCTCGCAGCCCACCTACTCCAAGTATTTTTGTAGCAAGTCTGCACTGTAGTTACTGCAGCACTCTGGGAAAGCTAAAAGTGCAAAACTTTTGGTAGGTTTTTGTGAGGTACTCCTTTTCAGGTATCTAAACTGATGGCTGTAACCCAGGTTGTGAGCATCGGAGATGCTTCCCTCTCAACACTTTGGAAAAAGGAAGAATACTTGGGAGAACTACGCTGACATCCTTAGTTGCCCCTACTAGTGGCTAGTCACATAGTGTTGATCTCTGCAAAAGCCACGATGTGACTGTTTTCCTTATTCCGTCGTTTTTTACACCCAGCTAATACCTACCTCCTCCTAACTCTTGCATCATGTTTTAGACACAGGTTGGCCGTTTTGCTCCTCAGTTTTCAGGATATCAGCAGCAAGATTCCCAGGAGCTCTTGGCTTTTCTTCTAGATGGCTTACATGAAGACTTGAATAGAGTGAAGAAGAAGCCCTACTTGGAGCTGAAGGATGCCAATGGCAGACCTGATTTGGTAGGGTGCTCTTTACTTGAGCCTTTACTTTACAACCTTGGCTTCTAATGGGGTGGAATTGGGTTTTGCTCACACTTCCTGCCCTCTTTACTCCCCATGGGCCACCCAAACATCCTTCCTGCAAGACAGTGCACCTGGGAGGGGAGGACCCTGCCACACTTTGTGGTCTCTGTGGTTCTTGAGCCCTTACAGCACAGAGCTGTTGTAGGATGCGTTAGAGAATCTCTCTTGCCCTGGCATACAGGAAGGTGTGCTGGTAGAATTTGATGTTGGCAAGAAGGAAGTTGATCTTGGGACATAACAGCTTAAACATGCTGACCAACACAGAAGCTAGGGTAAATATATTGGGAATGGAGGAAGATGCTGGAGCATTGGGAAACCAAATGGTGTAATTGCTTTGAGGTAGTTGTTTTTCCTTGTCACTGGTAATAACTTGGTGATTTTGTCTTTTCGTGCTTGGTACAACACATGTGACAACAATACAAGTAGAATATTAATCTTGGAGAAACTGCAGAGAGGAAACTGGAGAGGATCTTTGCCCAGTGTGTCTGCATTTTATTCAGATCCTTCCATTTCCCATTGATGCAAGTGCACATTTCTTGCCCTACATTCATAGCACTGCGGGATAACTCTTAACATCCTTGGGAATGACACTACCAGGGTAGTGTATGTTTGTGTATATGGCATTTCCATACATACACACACCTACCTATACATAAATATGGTGTTGAACTGTAAACTAAAAACATCATATTGATGAGTGCTTCTAAACACATTAAATAGATAAAGTACCAATGTGTAGGTATTTATGGTGAGTATAAGGCATTTAAAATTTTGTTATGGAAGTCCTCAGAGGCTTGACATTGGCTCCTTTTATCCCTTTTTCTGGGATGTAGACCATACTATTTCAAGAGGAAAAAACTTTATTTTTCTCAGACATTGTAACTGCAGTTTTCTAAAAGCCAGCAACAGAAATGCATTTCCTGTAGAAGAGAACGGAGCGTATCCGCTCAGCAGCCTCCTGTTCCAAAGGACAGCATGCAAGCCCGGCTCTGTCCTCTCAGCTCTTTAGTGGAGAAACTCAACTCCACTTTCTAGCACTGCTTGTTCCAATGAATATTTGACCAAATGATTTTGCTGCTATTGATCTAGTATGTCTGACTTGATGCAAAGCTTTGGTTTCACTGAGAACTCCACTTGTCTTAGGCTGGACCCCCTGTGAGAGACCTGTTCTCTGTGAAATTTCTTTGTGTCTCAGAATCAGCTTTTGAGTTTTTCACTGGTCCCTGTTCTTACCCTTCTACTGAAGTTTGAGAGAACAATATCTTTTTCTTTTTATAGGTAGTGGCAAAAGAGGCCTGGGAGAATCATAGACTGAGAAATGACTCTATCATTGTGGATATTTTTCATGGCCTTTTCAAGTCTACTCTTGTTTGTCCTAAATGCTCCAAGATTTCTGTGACGTTTGACCCCTTCTGTTATTTAACCCTCCCGTTGCCCTTGAGAAGAGATCGTCTCATGGAAGTTACTCTGGTATATGCAGACCCACAGCACAGACCTGTCCAGGTGAGGCACACACCTGGAACGTGAACCTCAGGCTCGTTCTCTTAGGTCTTCTTTCAAGGTTGGGACTTTTCCAGTCACGTAACTAGCATTAATGCCTGCTTTGGGGAGAAACGGCAATATTTTTTAATGTATAACTTGGAATTGGGCATATAAAATCAAGTGGCTTTGAAAAATCTCCATCCATGAGACTAGGATCATAAAATGAAGGTGATATCTCTGTTCCTGTGCTGAGCTTTCTCGTGTGATATTCTGCTTCATGGAAGCAGTAATGTGGTGGCATAGTCATGTTTACCACTGGTGCCTTGGGGAATGTCAAGGTGAAACTTCTGTGAATGGGTAGGACCTTTCATTGTCAAAAAGAAATGATAAAAGAGAGAATCCCTTTTGCAAAAACTGAAAAAAAACCCCAAGAAATCAAAACAAAACAACAACTTGATGGTTTTTAAAGCCAGCTCATTGCCAAGACTGACTTTGGTTTGTTTTTTTCCTCCAGAGGAGCCTATAGCTAGGCAAATGCATACTCAAAATAACCTCTCACTCATCACGTGCGGTTAAAAAAAAAAACTCCTATTGCCCTATGGTTATAAACTCAGGGCTTCCATTTGCTCCCTAGCTTGCTTTTATTTTGCCTGCTGTTAACCTGATTTTATTTTTATTCCTAGTACCGGGTTGTGGTGCCGATGATGGGGGCCATCTCAGACCTGTGTGAATCGCTCTCCAAACTGTCCGGGGTTCCTGCAGAAAATGTAAGGTTAAACACAGCATAATCCCTGTAATAAATGGGTGTGGTTTATGAAGCCTTTGGTTTGACTTTTAGATGTGTGATAAGCAGAAAATAATGGAATATTAGCAAAGCTATGAGTTTGAGTGCAGCTCCTTAGTTGCATGGAAAACATCTCTAGTCATTTTGACACTTCTCTTAAAGCTTCTTGATGGAATTTGGGCTGTTTCCATCAGTCTGACTTGCAAGTTTGGAGGATTTCATCTGTTCCCCTGTAATATCAACCTGTTGTTTGCCTTGCTTTTCTGATCCATTTTAATGAATACTGCTGATCGTTTGCCATTAAAATATCATTGCTCTGTTAGGTGTGCTGAGAATTCTGCAAAAGAAGGAATAAGCCATTAGCTGTTTGCATGTGAAGTTAGTTTGCCTAAGATACCTAAACTCTTAGTGTAATCTGTTTGCAAATATCATTTGCTGTTCTAGATGGTGGTGACAGACGTGTATAATCATCGGTTCCACAAAATCTTCCAAATGGATGAAGGTTTAAATCATATCATGCCAAAAGACGACATTTTTGTGTGAGTAAAGTGGAAAGATACCATGATGTGAGGAATGCTACAGAACGCTTGCATTGGTTTCAGTGTATAAAACATGTCCTATTCTTGTATCTTATGCCTTTGTCTAGACTCTGTTTTCCAAGTGCAGAGGTGCTTTACGTGTGTATGTCCCAGTATTAAGGCAGCACCTCTCCTAGCAGCAGATCAGCCCGGGCAATGTCTGGTAGGTGTTTTCCTAACAGAAAGGAAGTCATGGCCCCTGGTGATATGAATTGGCCTTTTTGTTCCGTATTCACAAAGGGGTTGCATAAAGTTACTAATTGAAGGCTATAGCCTGTATCTGGGTTACAGTTACACTTTCAGTTGTATTTTTAGACAAGCTCAGGCCGACTTTTCTTGGGCTGCAAATCAGCCCAAAGCCCTCGAGTTGGTTATTAGCGTAACGTGAGGTCTAAGCTGTTACACTATGCATCCCATGACATCCAGACTGTTGTTATAGCACAGAGCTAACTGTGACTCTGAAGGGTTTTTGTTTTGTTAACCTCCTGAGTGGTGCTCCTGCTGCTTGCGTGTCATTGTAAAGGACTGAGTAGGCCTGCTTCAGCAGTTCCTAGAGACTTATGTTAAGGACTTGGTTGTGCTTGGTGTACGAGGTAACTCGAGTGACCTGCAAAAGTGGGAGAAAAACAAAAATGTTGCTTTTCCATTGCAGCTGAAAAGCTTACACACTGCATGGAAAGTAACGTCAACTCTGGGGATTAGTGAACCAGGAACTTGGGAAGTCAAATCCAGACCTTTTGTAGTCCTCTCTTTCTCTTCTCCTGTGTGAATATTCCAGTGTTCATATGTTGTTTCCGTAAAACTGTTCCAGTGTGCAGTCCTGCATGTTGCTCAGTGCTTTGGGGTCACCCCAGCCATCACAGCTTCATTGCTGAGATGTAGCACCTTGAGCTGCCCGAATGCTCTTGTCTTAGCAGTTGATTCTTTGATTGCAGGTAAGGTCGTGGCTGGGTAGGATGCTCTGGAAGGATGTTTGGCTTCTTTGAAGACCGTTTTGCCAAAATATTTCAAAGTCATTATAAGCAAATCTCTCTTCAAAGCTAGTAAATGTAGAAGAGGAAGAAACATGACGTTCAGATGACTTTTCCTTGAGTGCAGCTTGCAAACACAGCCCTTGCTCCCTCTGTTAGCAGAGGATTCTTCCTGTGATTTCTGTGAACATTGAACGCAGTGATTACAACAACACCAACAAGATCCTTTCCACGGAAAGCTCTAAACAGCTGTGCCTGGACTGACCCTGCTCCTGGAGAGGAAGTACTGAGCTGTACTTACACATATCTATAATTTTTTTGTTGCAGTCCTCACTTTCCTTTTCTATATTTCTAAGTGGAAATGGGGTGATGCTGTAAATGTACCCACTAAACTGATCCGGGTTAAAAATAACCCTGCAAGAACAAGGAGAGGGAGTAGAAAGAAATTTCCCTAATCCTCATCCTTTCCTCATAAGTCCCTCTGAGATGGTGGGAGCAGTGTGAGGGCGGAAGCAGAAGCCAGACCCGGAGGCTGCGATCTGGGGGATGTTGTGGGGACAACCCCCTTTGATGATGCGGCCAAGATCCTGTGCTAAGTTGTATTTTCATGTAGCTAAAACACAACATTTTCGTATGAAGAAGAGAGGCTCATCTCGACCATGGCTGGGAAATGTGTGTTCAGAAAGAGGGCTGATGCATCATTACTTTTAACACACGTTTTGTCTTTTGAAGGGGTGATATTAATCATGTGCAGGTTCTTAGTAGATTAAAAAAAAAAAGAACAGGTCTTGTCTTTGCTGAGGTAGGTTTGAGAGGAGAGATCAGCAGTCCATTGGTTTTGTGTTGAGATTCCAAGGCAAGAAGCTGTGGTCAGAGCGGGTCTTCAGCTGCTTTCTGCAGCACAGTCTGCATCGTCCTTTGGTTTTTCTTACCTGTTTGCTGTTTCTTGCTTGCAGAGTCTGAGCTGGGTAGGCCGTGAGAATATAGTGGCACCAGTAGAAATTTAGAACCACCTTTGAAAAAATCCAAAGGCTCAGCTGAAATTAAGAGTTACCATCTTCATTTGCTGTTTGTAGTCTTCAGCGTCTTCCTACTGCTGTTGGTTTGAAAATGTGCAGTGTTTTTAATGAGCTCCTGCATGTTTCTGGTATCTGCAATAAGAAATGGTGGTTTTATTTAGTCTTCTTTTGCAGTGTGTGTTTTTAACTTTTCTTCCTATTTAGGATTCTCTGCTGGTCTGTGTGAATTAAGACTCATCAAGTTGAAACCATCCCATTTTTTTTTTTTTTAGGTTTTGCAAATCTTACATTATAAGACTATAAGAATTACTAGAGTTGCATTTTGGGGGGATCGTTTTGTCTCTTTGGGCTTGGTATGTTGGTGCTAAAATGCTGCCGTACACCTGGAAAGGGAGTGGCTTCAAAAGTTGTTTCCTATTGAGAATTGCCTTGATGCCATGCAGTGCGTCTCTGCTTTCTCCTTCTTGCAGGAAAGATATTTTTAACACCTGCTCGAGGTAACAGGGGCTATCTTGAATTCCCACCATTGATGGTAGCAGCTGTTGCAGTGGCCCTTGTATGTTTGAGTTATTGAGTTTTCTCTCAAATAATCTGCTCAGTACAGCAGCACGTGCAGCCTCACCTTGCAGCCACCCTGTCTTCAGGGCCTGGACTCCAGCACCGAAACTGCACATTTATTTTGTGGACCTCTTCTCCAAGGCAGGGCAGCGGGGAGTAGCTCTCTCCTCCTCGTTGTGTTCCATGTGTAAGTTGCTCCTTCCAATCTAACTGGTTTTGCTTTTATTCCTCACATTTCCTGTTTGTTACGATTTAAGCATGAAAACACAGGCTGTGCTCGTCTCGCGTGCGAGACGAGTACCCTAGCAGTACCCGTGCAGCCTGAGTTGTGCTGATGTAATGCCAGAGCTGGAAAGGAGCTGGATCGGGACATAGATCAGCATTAAAATAAATATTTTATTATTCAGGTCAGTCTAACATGTTGCCCCACGCGCGGTTGTACTAGTGTAACTGAGGGGACAGCGCA
Organism: Crypturellus tataupa; assembly: GCA_034781795.1. Lineage (NCBI taxonomy): Eukaryota > Metazoa > Chordata > Aves > Tinamiformes > Tinamidae > Crypturellus > Crypturellus tataupa. Next base: position 88,782 of record JAWLRI010000464.1, on the reverse strand, counting down.
GAAACAGAGATGAGGGCTTCTTGCAAGGCCTTTCTGGAAAAGGTGATGCTCAAGACATGATCGTTCTGGAGAGGTTGTTCACAGCAGTGATAACTGGTTGGAATGGGGCTTATTGCCCTTTGGAAGTCCCTCCATAATGTGTCACCAAAGAATCATGGTTAGTTGAGAAATATTTATTTTCCTTAAAGTCTGAAGAAGATCTAAGCGCTTGTAGCAGGATATTTTTGTTACTTGGGTTTCCATAAAGGCTCCTCCTTTGGAGAAGGGAGGGGAAAGGTTCAGTTGCTCGGCGCGTAGCTCTGCATCCATCTATGTGTTCAGCTGGAGACACTTCTCTGCCAGACCCATGGAGTTGAGGGGTGCATCCCTAGTTAAACTGTGCTGTATATCCCTGTCGGAAAGAAAACTACCTTTATATTAACGAAGGAACGTAGCTGCTGTCTATGAGAAATATTCCTGTTTCATGGTTTGCATCTACAGTAGTTTCACCTGAAATCCACAATTTAAAAACCCTTCCTGCTCCACAAATCTAAGCTAGATCTATCAAACAGTTCCTATTGTTATATTTAGTTCCGATAGTGCCCTAGTGCCACCAAAAAAACCTAAAAAGAAATTTTTGGATCATTTGGTTGAGCCGAGAAGATAAGAATTGATTCAGGGAAGAAACTTGCTGGAAGCTGTTTGTCTACCATGTTCTGAGGGGAGGAAAAATAAAACTGCCTTTTTTTTTTTCTTCTTTTTGGATGACTCAATTGCTACATATAGTGAAATCAGTTTCTGTTTATTTTCATAATGGAAAAGGCAGATTTGTAAATTTTGTCTGTGTTACAAAGTGAATGGGAAAACAGCATTTGTTGATATTGTGCCTGTAGGGCAGCAAATCTCAGGAAGAGAAAGGAAAAAGGCTGGAGAAGTGACCTGGAAAAAGATAACTGCTCTTCCTGGTGCCTACTGCAGGGTACGTTCTTAGGTACTGACTGTTCACCTAGATGTAATTCTGGAAGCATTTAAAATCCATGTGTGAAATGCAACTCGTCGTGCGACTACAGAAGAGCGTGGCCTCGCTGTGTTGAATAAGAAATGTCTTATTTAAAATTCTGTGTTTACATTAACCCAAGATGCCTGAAGACATTGTCCAAATCGCTGAGTAAGACTCTTTGCTGATTTCTGTTTTGTCACACTCTGCAACTTTTGGTCCCTCTTATCTCCAAACCACTGTTTGTTCTTTACGGCAATGCCCAGTTTTAGAGCTCCTAGTTTTCAGATTGTAATGCTTACATCTCATTATTTTGAAATAATTGAAGTTAGCTTGAAAGTGCTGCATTTACTGGCTAGAAAACAAAATGCAAATGAATAAGCAATTCCAACATATCTTTTAATCAGTGCAGCATATTCAGAAATAGGTTTCTCGTGCACTTTCCTCTCAACGTTATACTTAAAAGTTGCAAGCAGTTCAACGGGTTTATTTTATTTATTTATTTATTTTATTTTATTTATTTTTATGTTTTATTTTATGGGGTTGATTCCCTTTCTGTACTGGAGACCGATTCGATGGAATTGCCCTTTTTTTCCAAATATTTTTCTCGACCTGAAGGCTGAGGCTTCCGGCTCCAAGTTGGATGATTGTCCTCTGCAGGCGAAGTCACTTATTGAAGTATCCTTGAAGTTTCAGAGCCTTTTGATGACTTAACTTTGGTCCCTGCACTGTTATACCTCTCTCAGTCTTGCCTTAAGGTGGATCAGGACCAATGAGTTTTAAGATCAGCCTCTTCTAGTCTTTTATCCGGGTTTGTGCTCTTGAAAGCAGCAGCCAGACATGAGTCTGTGGAGAAGACAAAATCTCTCTTTTCAGCAGACTCCTGCCTTAAACTCTTGCTGCTCAGGAGGCAGCAACACGTCGTCTCGATCGCAAGTTCAAGGAGGAATCGAATCCCGTAGAAGGTTTGAGTCCCACCAGGGACGGTGAATTTCCCACAAAATCCTTTATTCCCTGGTGATACAGAACATTGCACCACACGACTGATAGGATTGATGGAGCTAGGGTGTTTTGTAACTTTGCTTGGAGCTGTTTGGCAAGGGGCAGGATGTGCAGGAATAGACCCTTTAGCCTGGGTTGTACCGTTGAGACAGTGAGTACTTGCTGTTTGTGAAAAGTGCAGCAAAGGAGAAACTTAATTGAAAACTATGTATATGTATAAGCAGAATATTTCAGCAGCTTAAAAAGCTGTACTTTTCTGTTCTTGGTGTAGGGAGATTATGAAGTTCATGCTAGTTTTCTTTTCTGGACATCTGGAACAGAGATGTGTGTTGTGAATTATCATAATGGAGTAGTGGGAGATTATGAGCCTTTGGGTGAGAAAAGCAAAATTTCTTTGGACTTGATTGGGAATTTAAGCCAAATGGACAGTAATAAATTTTTGTACTGGATCATAAGATGTGTTTTCTGCTTTAGCAAATTCCTTTCTGGCTTACTGGTTGTTACCGTGTTACCTGAGGTGCTCTCTGCTAATAAAGCCTCTAAAATGGGACAAAAAATAACGTTGTTTCTTGAGCTTCTTGGGTTTGAAGTGATTTCATTCTCCAGTGCATCTCGAATGAACCAATCTGATTTGCACAACAGAACAAAAACAAACGTGTTCTTTTTTTCCGAGGTCATCTGTCATGGGAGGAGAATTTGGGACTGCAAATCTACGAGCCCTTTTTTCCCTAGAGCTTCCTGCTCTGCTCCTTTCCCTCATGATAGACAGGACTGCTGCAGGGTTCCTGAATAATGAGCATCAGGGAAGAGGCAGCGAAAGGCTGAACTCAAGGGCTTGGATGTGAGGCTTGCAGCAGGGTTGCTAGCATGACAGACAGGCCAGGGCAGCCAGGGCGAGGGGAGTAACCCCCTTCTCCCAGCGCTGTAGCTTTTTCACCAGACACGCATTGTTCCCGTGAAAGGACGGGGAAACCAGTGACATCCGAGCAGCAAGTCATGTGTGTAAAGGTGGTCTGCAAATCAATTTGCCAAAAGGACTTCAGTGCTTGTGCTGAATGCTCCCATTCTCCAGGCTAAGCAGGAGCCCGCACTCAGCACGTAACCAAAAGCTTGCTATTTCTTTTCCTTAGGTCCCATGAAGTCCAGCCCCACTAGGACCTCCGGCTCCCGCTCCGGTGCAACACCCCAGCAGGCACCGTGCTGGTGATATCACATCACCCAGGGATCCTGCTGGAGCTCGGAGCCGGCCTACAAGGGGTCAGGTAAGTACCCTCTGCACAAACAAGCTCTGCTGCCCCGTGCTGCAAGGGTATCTTTTTTCTTTCTTTCTTTTCTTCTTAGTCCTTAAGGCCTAAGAAGAAAAACGTCTTCGTTAACAGGTACACCTGTTTTTGTAGCCTGGCTAATGGGGGCACATTATATTACGTGTGTTGCTGAGGTTGATGAAAATTTGACAAATTGATTTGCAGGTCACCTTTAAGTTAGATGTGTACATTTGAATAAAATATTTAGCTTGTCATGTGAACCTACTTTTCCACCTTCTTTTACAACCTGCTGTGCTTTGTGATTAGAGGAGCGTGTAAACCGTGGTTGGCTGCAGAAGTAGCAGGTTTGGTACTGGGCCTGGGGCTCCAAGAACGACTGCACTGTGTTAGAGAGGTCAGCAAACCCTCTAATCCAGTAGTGTTAGAGGAAAGGTTTGAGATCCGTGACATCCTGTAGCAGGCTGACCTAGGAAACTTGTCTCACTTCTGCAAACTGGGATTTGCTTATTTGAAAGCAGGGCTTCTATCCTGTGGAAAATGAACTTGTCCTCCTCCTTATCTGCAAGAAAACTTCTACGCTTGTCTTCAGAAGAAGACTTGTTGAAATCCCTTGCCCTGTTTAATCTTTCTCCTTCCTAGGACTCTCACAAAATCCCATGACAGGTTTCTCTGAGGAATGTACTTTGTTGTTTTGAGTTTACTATCTCCTAGTTTACGTGATTTTTTATTCTGGCACTCCAACAGTGAGCAGTATCGCCATTTCCTTGAAGAAATCTATCTGTGCCGCACTCTGAACCATTTTTTTGTCCAGGCTTCTGTTCATTCTTCTTGCAAACTTCTTAATCTGCTACTATTGGATAGTTACATTTCTTTCTGAGTTAGCGTGTAGCAGTAATCTTGTTCAGATGTGTCAGTGTTGCTACCTTCCACAGTAGTGTTTTTTTTTTTTCCCTAGACTTGTTTTCTTGAGTGTTGCTGCATACTGATTTGTAACCTCTAGAGTCCTTCCCAGCTTGATTTTTCTATTTACATCCCAGCACTTTGGAAGGAATATTTGAATGACCTATAGTGCCTGTATTAGCTTGACACTGAGCTCGGAGTATTTTTGGCTTTCAATGTCCTTTCACCCAGCTCTGCCGGGTCTCTCCGTGGTTCTTCTAATAACCCTCTAGGAAGCTATTTCCCTTGCAAATTTTGCAACTCCCTTGCTCGCTACCTCCTTTCTGAATAGTAACAACAGACCTGAAGCCTTCGTGGTGCTGTTTTGTTAGGAGGAGGACTGTTTTGTTAGGAGGACTAGTCAAGTCGTGTCTGCTTTAATATTACGTAGTGGTTTTCAGGCTTTTAAAAGTTGACGTGCATTCTAAGAGCTCCCTGCCAAGATCAGGGTGGTAGCAGATTAGTTAGTGACTCTAAACAACATGATTTCGAAGGACAGTCTGGTGCAGCCTCATCTTTATTTCTCGTATTTTAATGAAGTTATACGGTACAGAAGTACAGTTTATTGTCCAGTAATTCCAGGTATTACTTTGAGCAGCTTCCTTAAACTATAGCTACAGTTGCTTTCTTTGCAGAATATCGTAGGATTGCAGCATGCTGGCTGCCCAGGTTATTGGTGCTGAATGACACTTACCTAAGGGAAATACTTTTTCTCTCCTGTCTGTTCCGTTGCATGGAGAAGATCTTTGTGGGACCGGGTGAGAGCAGAGTGGGAATGGGACTGCTTGAACCTCTACCGTGCAGCGTAGAGCATGGAGCAGCATGTGCATCTTGGTCATGATGAATCTTGCAGAAGTCAAGCCTAAGGGTCTCACAGGACATCCACTTAATCCTAGATGTTACTCTGTGCCTCAGGGTGGTCTTTTATTTGAAATAATTAAGTAAAATAATGGAACTTCTCGTGGTACTGTTTTTCAAAACCTTTAGAAGATGCAAACAGAATCCAGGGCTGTTGTCTAGCTGTATAGCATGGGTAGCAAAGGAAACCTCAGCATTAGTTTGTGTTGGCGCTCACATGCTGGCTCTGACCTCTATAGGTCCCACTGGGTTGGGGTGAGGCGTTACGGAAGGATATTTTGCTTCCTGTTCTCTACTGACATGGCTGGACTCAATGCAAGCCTCGGGCTGGGATCTTCATTTTTGTTCAAGTTTTACAGAGCAGAACCACGACTCCCAGCCCTGCTGCCCTCACTGTTCCACCAGGACCTGCTGAACACAGCCACAGAGGGTCCAGCTTGAGGGAAGTCACTTGAGTGGTGAAAGAGCTACTGAGTGTCGGTAAAATTTGGAGGTGTGACGATGGCTAGTTGTGGATGAGGATGTCTGCCTTGCATGAAAGCTCACTCAGCTTTTGGTTTTAAGATAAGTTTGGGGCAAGTAACCTGCCAAACAATGGCTTAAAGAGCAGCATGACTTGGCATCTTGAAAGCAGACTTTCTTTACCTATTTTTATTAATTTAAATGAGTAGCTGTACATACTGTGAGTGAAGAAGGCAGTAGTGTTGGACCAGATATTTTCTGTTGGCTCTCATATTTGTGTATATCTGATGTGATGTTTTCCTCAATAGTAGGAGCTCTGCCTCAAACTTTTTATTTATTTTGACCATTCACCCTCCTGCTCTCCAAGGGGATCGTCATCTTCCAGATTGTTTCTTGGTGTGTTACTGTCTTTGGGTTTTCTGTGAAACAGATATTTCCAAACTTCTGCTTTTCTGAAGCGTTGGTTGATCAGGGATACGAGCCCTGGCCATAAACAGTACAGGAGGCTGGGGGTTGTGAGGAGATTCCGACAGGATTTCTTTTTCCAGAAAGAAAAATCCTTGGGGAATTTGGGAAGCACATTATGTATTTTTATTGACATTTTGTTCTGGTTGAAGCGATGACTAGTTATCAGGGTAATGTTTTATGAAAGGAAAATGACAAAATTGATGTGAATTAGGAGTTGGGAACAGCGGGCAGGTGACATACCCTGGCAGGGGTGTGTCCTGCTCTGGGGTGAGAAGTGTTTGTGGAGCTGCTCTGTGTGTCTTAAGTGTAAAATCCTTTTTGAAGGGAACCTGTGGGGAGAGCTTTGTTGGACCGGCCTCATGTTGCTTTTGCCTGCTGTGTTTGGGAATGGAAATAACTGTGTCCTGCTGTCTTTCAAACAGGTATGAAGTTTGCAAGTCAGGTGAGGATGGCTCCGAGTATGTTACTCTCTCCATTTATTTTCGGGAAAAGACAGTGAGGCAATCCAGCAATACTTCAGGAACCGTGCTCTTCGGTCAGCCCCTATTAATATCTGTGCTGAAACACAAGCTCACTCTGGATCACTTATACAGTGTGGTTTTGGAGCAGATCGGGTAGGTCATTTCTATACTGCATCTTGTGCAAAGTCCTGTGTTTACTCCTGCAATTATGCTGTAATAGGATCATGACATCTTTTTTAATGGGAAGAATTTTTTCGCATGCAGAATGTCGCTCGGATTTGGTGTTACAGTGCTGTCTGCAGCCTTGGGCTGCTGGGCTCTGTAATCACGAGTTGTGAGATGCTGGGTGGCCACGAGGAGGGTCACGTACTTGACATTGCAAAGGAGACCGAGGGCAGAGCTCGGTCCGTGTGTTCTAGCTTTCAGACTGAGATTCAATCCAATGGGTCCACCACAACTTTAGAATTTCTCCCGTCCCGTGTGCTGCCAGCAGAAGCTGGCACAAGCAGTGAAACAGCGTAGGAGAGTTGTCCGTGGCTAGTGATCCTGTCTGACAGCACTTGGCCTGTAAAAGGCACTGTGCAAAATAGTTCTCCTTTGCTGGGGGGAACTAGCAAGGGCTGTTATCAGTGGAGACAGTGGAGAAGATGCAGTTTTTCTGGTGTAAAGCAGCAGTGTGTACGTGTGATAAAAGTGTTCCCCCTTTCCAGCCGCTATGTGAAACTCCCTTTGGCAGAAGAATACTCCCCATCTTGTCCAGACAGAGGAACCTGCAATGGCTCCAATGGTATGGCTGAAGGTAAAATCCTTTCAAAAATGTTTTGAAGTCTCAAGATTTTATTTTTAATTTCCACTGTGTATGTGATAGATTTAAGCTATAGTAGATTTTTTATTATTATTTCTGCATAATCATTAAACCACACAGTTACAAGTCACTGCCTCACAGAGAATTCATATAGATCGTTTTCCTTTTAAGAGATATCAGAGACATGAGCAAAGAGCAGTCAGAGAACAGTCTTGTGCATTAATCTTGACCATTGTTAGTAAATCCCTGGTTCTCTGTCACACGTTTGGGTGCCTCCATCTGTACTGCACTCCTTTAGTACGCTCTTTGGTAAGGCTGGTCTCTTAGCTCACAAGATATTTCTGGAGAAATGACTGTATTCAACCTGAGCTTCTCAATCTGAACTTTTCCCTGAAGCTCTTAATATTGTGCTTGTCTTCAATTTTGCTAGGTGACATTGAAGAGATGGAACATCAGGACGGGGGACAGGAAGGCAAAGAAAAACTGGCAGAAATGGATTCCTGCCATGGCAACGGTTGTATGCAGGTGGAGTCAGGGAGAGATCTGCCGCCTCGCAAAAAGCAGCTTTTCACTTTTAGCCTTGTGAATTCCTACGGGACCTCTGAGATAAACTCTATTGTAGAAGGGAAACTACTAAAACTGAATGGTGATTGTTATCCCGTTATCTTTTTTTCTTCCCCTTCCTTGCAACTTGACAGGAAATAAATCATTATTCTTTCTTGTAGCTTTTTCAACGCTTGCTATTGACTGGGATTCTGATATGCGGAGGCTGCTCTTTGATGAACAGGAGGCACAGGTTAGAAGTCTGCTTTTTTCATAAATATTCTGTAAACTTGCCATGGTCCTTGCTGGGTAGGGTCATGTCCGAGGTGGAAAGACCGTAAAATGCACCTGTGATACAAGGAAGGAAAGGCTGGAAGCTTGAGATGTTTGCAGATGGGGAAAGGGCTGACACAGCCAGCTTGGTGAGGGTGAGCGTGTTCATTTTCATGATGTTAAGGGATGGAATTGAATAAATCCTGCTTCTCTTTTCACTAGGCATTTGAAAAGCGTGCAAGCATGTTACAGCCCCAGAAGAAAAAGGCTGTGGTCGCCCTGAGAGACTGTATTGAGCTCTTTACCACTATGGAAACACTCGGTGAACATGATCCTTGGTAGGTTTCTCTTCATGCCTCCTGCTTTCCGTTGGAAAGCCCCAGCTATTTGAGTTCACATTAATTGTCAGGGATTTGTGATGATTTTCCAGCTTTGTCTTCATTTATGAAAAATCTATCAGTTTAAGTCAATGACTCTATAAATACCTTTTATTAACCCATGTCTCCAGACAGCTTCTCCTCTTTATTGAAGAAGGTGACAGTGGTCATGTAGCTTCCTGAGATCAGGCTGCTTTTGACCTCCTGACTGAATGTATCTTCCAGACAGTGTGAGAGAAAATAGTGGCAGTGGCAAAGAATGAAACTTGTTATCTTCAGGGTTAGCTCTGCTGTATATTAAACTTGTACCAGTCCCAAGCTACTCCTGATTCTACCACAACTTTATAGTCCAGTGTGGCCAAGTGACTCTAAAGAATTACAACAGACTTAAAATAAACAAAGCATCATTCATGTAAAATATTTTTGGAAGCTGATTTTGTTAGCTGTATTAAGAAATGAATTCCTGATTGCATTACCCGATTGTTTATTAATAATTTCCAGTTACATATTGTAGATGTATTTGCAGTGTTTACCTGTTTCCTCAGCTGTGTGAGGAAATAGCAAAGAAAAATTGGGATCCTGACATCTTTTCTTTTAAAAAAAAAAAAAAAAACAAAAAAAAAAAAAAAAAAAAAAGTTTGCAGTTAATGCACTTATACTAGGAAACTAAATAGTGATTGCATGGTGCTGTTTGGAGAAGTCAGGGAAATTTTGTTCTCCTTTGTATTGAACAATCCTAAAATATCTTTTCCATAGCAGGGGCTGTACTGCCTTGTCAATGCATCCTTTAACAGAAGGACAGATTTTTTTTTTAAGAACATAGTCATTCGTTTCCTTGTTTGGACTCCTTCCTCAGGTACTGCCCAAACTGTAAGAAGCATCAACAAGCTACAAAGAAATTTGATTTGTGGTCTTTGCCCAAGATTCTGGTGGTGCATTTAAAACGCTTCTCATACAGCAGATACTGGAGGGATAAGCTCGACACTGTTGTTGAATTCCCCATCAGGTAAGATTCTTCTCCCAAATCATGCAGAGCTGGTCAACAGAAGCCTGCTTCTGATTTTACTCTTAGGCATGTTTGTCATGAATCCTGTAACTGGAACAGCCCCATCTCCTGGGTTGGGGCTGCAGAATGAAGGCACGAGTGAACCTTGGGTGATGGTCTCCAGGCACAGGGCAGGTCAGCAGTTTATCTGCTCCCATGATCCCAGTTGCTTTGCTCCTGGGAAGTGAGATGGGCCAGGATGAGATGCCACGTGGTGGACATGCTCCTAGGGAAATGGAGATGGCCATTGCCCTGGGTTAACTTTTAGTTTTGGTTGGGTTAATCATAGAATGAATCAGCTCTACCCCATATTCCAGTTACTGGGAGGTACCATTTACTGGGGAAAGAGGCTATAGCCTGTGTTTCCTGCTGAACATCCCTAGGGAATTTAGCACGTGCTGGGGACAGAGCTGCACTGTAGTGCTGAGAACTGCACATACTTAACATGGAAACCTACCCCATTCCTGCTGCTTTTCCCTGGGCATCATGCTGTTGCAGGATGAGGCTCGCTGCTCATTCCTCCGCTGCTCATTCCTCCTGCTCACAGTCATCCAACATTCAGAGCTTTCTTTTATGCAGCACCTCCCTTGAAATCTCTTGACAGCACCAGGGGTGTTTACCAGGACCTACCTTGTATGGGAGGTGCAGCACTCCTGTTCTCAATAATATCTAGCTCTTGAGCAGCTGAGCTCAACACTTCTTTTCCCAGTGTTCCTGTTGGCTGCAGAGCTTCATGTATATTTGTATACTTCTCACTGTGTGCAGATCTCTGGTGTACTGATGCCTCTGGGTTTCCTTTCAGGGGCTTAAACATGTCCGAGTTTGTCTGTGACCCAAGAGCAGGCTCATACGTGTATGACCTCATTGCAGTTTCCAATCATTATGGAGCCATGGGAGTAGGCCACTGTGAGTAACTGCTTTTCCATCCTTTGCACACAAGGAAACATAGGCAGAAGGGTCGGGGGAGGACTTTGCATGGTGGAGGTGGCTGTGGCTTTTCTCCCTCATAAGGGCTTGTAGAAAATGGATAGAACTGGAACAGATTTGAACCTGGCGGCTGTGGAGCAAAACCCTCACCAGGAACTTACCTGTCTGCTGTATGTGGGTGGCTGTGGTACCAGAAGGTAACTTGCATCCCAAGAGGATTTGCAGAGCAACTAGGCAGGCTGCAGTCGGGCCTGACTGTGCTATCGGTGGGACCTTGGTTAATAGCCTCGAGGGGGTAATTTTATTCTGTGGTTTGTACAGAGCTTGGATTTCAGCCCTGAAGATCAAATCGTGGAAGGCTGCTTCTTACAGGAGGATCTTGGGGATAGGGGTGTCTTCAGGGTACAAACTGAGCCTTGGAGCTGACCATCAGCTATTGCTAAAGTCAAGCCGCTCATCCAGCTTGTGTGCAGGGAGTATTAGAAGCCTCAGCAGTGACTGCCCGCCAGCCATGTGCCCTCACAGCTCGTCCTGTGCCCTCATGGTTGGGGAGACAAGTTCTGAGCAAGAAGTGGCACTTGGTCTGGTGCATCTCTGCACCTACCCTTGTGCTTGCTGTAATGGACACTTACAGCAGACCTCTCCTTTTCCAGAATCTTTTTAAAATAAGGAAGGCATAAATTCAGTGAATTGCGATCTCCTGTTTGCACTCATGGTGTAAGTTTGGGATAAACTGCCCATATCCTTTACACTGACAAGTTCTCATATACGAAACAGGTGCAGGGATGCTGTTATGCTGTTAAACATTGGAAAAATGTCACGTTACTTTTTAGCCATTGGTTTTGCTGTAAATAGGTGACCCTTAGAACCACTCAAAATTACTTCACTGTGAGAGGATGGTGAGAGCCCATTTGACATGTGCTTAATTAGTAGGCTTTGTCCCTGCAAGAGAGCATCAGTCAAAGGAGGATATGTTTTAGGATTCATAGTTTTAACAATCTTTAATCCAACTTTCCTCTAGAATTAGGACTCTTGTGAACACTAGATCAGGTCAGTCCTCAATAGAAAAAATGGTGTTTCATGTGAAAATTGGAGAATAGTCTTAATCTAACTGTGTATTTGGCAAATATCTGGCTCAAGGAGGTGAACCAAAATTGTTTCCTCCCCCCACACACCAAGTTTCTCTTCCATTTCTAAGCTCTCTGGGGTAAGCCTGTGTGGCTTTAGATTAGCTAGACCAACGAGCATGTTCTAGAAGATAAATTTGTTAGTGAGCTACATTCAGTGCTGGTTATCAAAGATGCTTTTTGGCCCTGCATGCTCTCAGTGTTACTGTCCTGAGTGTCACTGCTGTAGCTGGTGATGCAGTTGACTGTCAGTGTAGCTGCAACCTGCTCGTTTTCCTGTGTGCCCTGATCTGCAGTTCGTTTTTTCGAACAGACACGGCCTACGCAAAGAACAAAGTGAATGGCAAGTGGTACTACTTCGATGACAGCAGTGTATCGGTGGCGTCAGAAGACCAAATAGTGGTGAGTACTCGGTCTGAAGCTGCTCTGAGCTTATGCTGCAAGCATGGGTCCCTGCAGTGGGTGTTGTATTTCCAGCCAGGCTGAGCGGATGGTTTTCAGGTGTTTTCAGACTTTTTTCCTTTGTTTGGTAGACAAAAGCTGCATATGTGCTGTTTTATCAGCGTCGAAATGATGAGGAACGTGCTGCCCCATCTCCTCTGCCAGAAGAGTGTGACGGCATGGATACCAACTAGGCTTCTCCTCCAGCACTGGGTCACTGTGTTGACATTTGCTCTTCTAAAGCCACGTCTGAGGCATCTGAAAATTTCTCTTCTTCCTTCTGTAGGAGTCAAGCAAAAAATTTAGCACTGAAATCTTTCAGTGCTCAGGGTTGCAGAATAGCACTGGAAAGACAGGAAGTAGGTGTTGGCACCTGAGTGTTTAGAGGCCAAAAATAATATACATTGGAGCTTCAATAAAGTTCTTTTTAAAATCTGGCTGAACTGTGTGGCTGAAGGTAGCGTGCAGGGCTGAGCTGGGTTGGGGCTGGGGGTCATGGGCCAGGCTAAAGGGTGTAGCTGATCTGGGAAGAGGGCACAGCCCGAGCCAGGGGCCGTAGCTGAGTGGCGAGGCCCAGGGAGTACAAGGGTTGCGAGTCTGCTTGAGGCTTTCTCGACGCTCTGGTATTGCTCTTGTGCCCTGCTTTTCATCAGGACGCTCTTGGGTCAAATCTTGGTACACGTGGCCGGTCTGCTGCTGTCTCTGCCATTGTGTGATGCTTCTCTTGCAAAGCTGCAGAGCTTTTTCTCCTCCTTGTGTCCTTTCATCTGCTGATGCACTTGGTGCTTCTGGGCAACTTTGGCTTTTAGCTGTTTTTATGTGAATGTTGAACCCCGCTAAGTAGGAGATAAATCACTGGAGACAAATACCCACCTGCATGGCCGTATGTATGAGCTGACCTGCCTGGGGATCATGGGATGCATCCCTCTTGCCTCTGGATGATGTCCTTCATGGGACAAAATATCATCTGTAACTGTGGCCCCTTCTTGTCCTTTCCATCCATCTCCCATATCGCTCATGCCAGCTTCCAGGTAACTCCATAAGCACTTCCCTACCACCTCTGTGTCTCTAATGCACTGGAAGAAATTAGGGGGTGGGTCATGTATTTTTGGAGCTCTTAACTTCAGCGAAGCTTGGGACTGCCTTGGCAGTTATGGATGACAACCCAGGTGAGTTTTCAGCCAGGGCTTTTCCTCTGCGACCTTGTTTTTGTACAGCCATTTTAGCCTTTCTCTGCCTCCCTTGAGCAATCAGGTGCTCCCTGCATCTGCAAGGCTGCAGGGGTGGAAGTCCTGCCTGAGGTCTCCCTTGGCAGTAGCTCTGTGATCATTTTGCTCTATCCTCTCAGCACAACTGCTCTTCCTTTGTCCTGTTACCTGAGACAGTTTTGGTATTTGGAGGGCTCTAGTCCAACACGAATTTTGAATAGGGACTTTTGCAAATGCTAAACTGGGTCAGTCTTCAACAGAAAGCTGGTCTGTCATGTGAAAGAGAGGAAAACCCAGAGGCTTAGCCTGTGGTTAGGTAATATTTGGCTCTTGGTGCAGAGTGAGGAAGCAGGAGGAAAGCAGAGGGTAGACTCCGTCCTCCTCCTCCTCCTGTTCGCAGGAGCCCTATGCTCCCAGTCGCCCTGCGTGGAGCTCCTGCAGCTCCTGCTCACCGAGACTCTGCTGACTGCGAACGTGCCGGCACCGTCTGCCCCCCGGAAGCTGCCACAGCTGCTGCTCTGCCCCAGACCTCTCGGCCAGGAGGGGTTTGGCCTCCTGCTCCCTCAACCCTCTCCGAACACCAGGGAGGGCAGGAAGCGCCGTGCGGCTGCTGGGCCTCCATGCTGCGACGTCCCCGGCTGCAGGAGGAGGAAGGGCTGTGCTGAGCTGGCGTGTGGGTGTCGGGCTTCTGTCCTACAGGGTTTGTGCTTTTAATTGGGTGGGGAGATTTTAAAACATGGACTCAGCTGCTGATGCTTTGGTTTTGATTTTTTACAACTCCTCAAGGGACATTTTATTTTTCTTTGCTGAGAGGAGGAACATCTGAAAAGCTGGTTTTAAGCTGTAGCACTGCACTGAATACCCTGTTTTCCTTGTTCTGTTGTTTCGTTACTTTTACCCTGAAAGAAAATTAAATTACCTGGGCGTTTTGAAGTCGGGGGTGGGGAAAGGGCAGTACAAGCTCTTGTAAAGGGAAGATCAGCGTAAAAGGGCCTCCTCCTCCCTTGCCCCTGCGAACGTCGGTCATGGTCCCTTCTGCGTCGCGGTCTGATGGAGGAGTCTGGCAAGGGGGGACTCTGTGCAGCCCTCGCTGCCCTCCGAACCCAAGGCCTTTGTCTGCGGTACCCTCTGTAAGGCCAGGTCTGCTTTATAGAGCAGCACTTTGTTGGGGGCAGGCTCTGTTGTACAAAGAGGCAAATTAAAGAGTGGTTTGCACTGAGCTGGCTGCTGTCGTGTTTTCTACCTTCCTTCCCTGCCCCGCAGTGCGGCCGGGGGTTTCTTGGGCACTGCTGTCTCGGGGGGAGACCTGGCTGGAGGAGACGGGCAGCGCTGCTTTCCTGCCCCCGGGGCCTCGGCAAAGCTGCTCCTTGCAGCTTCCCCCTTGCTCCAGCTCCTACGGATCTCAGAGGGGATCCTGACCTTCCTTCTGACCATCTTCTCTGGTGACATTGGGACTGCCCTTCTGGCCGTACCCTTGAAATGGTTATCCTGCCATCACTGCAAATTCCTTTTTTTTTTTTAATTAAAGCAGCTGAATCAAGTGCAATAAAGCAGATTGTTGTTAAATGCAGCAGGGTTTTGTGCACTTAGCATCAGTGTGTCTGCAGGAATGTTGGGGGCTTGGCTCTACCTGGCCCCCAAGTTTGTTGGCAGGGGGCAGTTTGTGAAGGTGGAAGCCTCAGTTAAGAGTTTAAAGTCTTGCTGTTGTGGGTAGGGTCTAACAGCACAGAGCGGCTCTGGGCCTTGTGGCAGGCAGGGGCAGAAGGTTTGTCCAGTCCAGTCTCCTGCAGGAGAAAAGTGCGAAGGGGGAAGCTGCACTTAGGTGCAAATGGGATTCCTCTGTCTTTCTGGAGCACTTTCCTCTGGGAACAGATGCCAGGAGGGAAAATTGCTGCAGGAAGCCTGACTGGAGCCTTACTGCGCTGACCTGCATCCCTGGGGGCCTCTCGAGCATCAGCGGGAGAGCAATGAGTGCCAACAGCACGGTGAGATGGAGAAGGGGGAGCCCTTGTGCCCTCCTGCATCCGCTCTGCCTGTGTGGGAGTCCCCTCACCATGTCCCTGTGTCACTGCGTAACCCAGTGCTCTAATCTGAGGCCTCAGAGGGTGACATGACCCTCAGGGACAGACACTATGTGGCTGCCACATGTTCCTAGGGTTCCCTGGGGCTAGGAGCTGTGGTCCCTCCTCTGCTGGGAGATGGCACCCAAGGCCCCACCTGCCAGTGGTGACGCTTGGTGGCAAATGCTTTGCCTGTGTGTCCTGGGGTAGCAGTAGCCCCTGCTGGTGGGGCAGGGCCACTTGGGTCAGGCCTGTCAGCGACAGGGATGCCACCAGCCTCCTTGCAGCCTCGGGGAGTTTGGGGGCTCACAGCTGTGCCCAGCTGTGTGGGGCCTATGGCACCAAAATGACAATGCCCCTTTCCTGTCACATTTCCCAAAAAGCTGCTTTGGAGGGTGCTCAGCAGGGGTGCAGGGACCCCCCGCCACCAGCTCTGCTTACACCATGAGCCCTGGGCTGGCTCCAGAGTGGCCATAGGTGCCCTCCTGATGACCCTGTCACCAACAGCTTGGGGGCCACAGGCTGGCATCCCCTGTGTGCGCTCAGTGCTGTGGCCTCCATGGCCAGGGCAGGGCCAGCCCCTCTGCCTGGGAACAAGAGAGATCCTCGGGGTACCCTGGTGTGGTTGTGGCTCAGAGAGGTGCTGGAAAGCGTGGAAAATGGGCGGCCCTCTTCTTCCATTGTCAAGAAACGTAAAAGATGTGTTAAAAACAACAGCAAAGCAAAAAAAAAGAAAAGAAGAAGAAGGCGGCAACGCTCAAAGTACAGCGTTGTTCTGCGAACAGAGTGTGCGGACCCTGGTGGTTGAGGTGGCCCCTGTTCACAGGCTTTGGCACAAGCCTGTCCTTGTTGTCTCCAAAGAGCAGCCCTGGGCTGAGCAAGGACGGCAACATGACTGGCTTTGCACCGAGCTGCTGGAAACCCGTGTGAGGGGTTGGCCCGTCTCCAGTATTCCCGAGATTACTTTCCAGCCTTTGCTACTGAAGGAAATCCCAGTGGGTTTCAGGTAGCAGAACAGGATTCATCAAAGCCCCCTTCACTTACAAGGTCTGTTTGAGTTTCCTGCCCTTTTTGCTACCAAAATTATTCTCTGGAGCGTTTCTCTGAACTCCTGGGATTGATGAGGACTTTGGCTGGACCAGGCAAATGAGAGGGACCAGTTCAGCTCCCTGGAACTACTCTGCTGGGAACCCACCAGCAACGTGCAGCTACTTCAAGGCCAAAGATTAGAGGTTAAAGTGTTAATGGAGGAGAGATCCTGCCTGCTCACATGCTCCCACTGCTGTATCTGTGCAATAACTAAGGCCCTCTGCATTCCTAACTTCTCTCCAAATCACCTCAAAAGTCATGTTCAAAACAAGCAGAGCATGCGCTTTTGAATCTCAGTGTAAAAGTCTAGGTCTGGGTTTTCTCAGAGACTAACTTGATTTTTGCCTGCTATATTCACCCACTTGCAACTGCAGACTTCACAGAGGATACCTGGTAACCTAGGTCAGGTGTCTCCTCCCACTTCTAGCATGTTGTGGAGCGAGTTGCTCACTTTACTCTCCTGCTAAATACAGATTCTTAGTCTTGGTGTTGTTTCCCTGTTCAAAATCCTCACCCTCTAATTACCATAACAGGGAGAGAGCATAAACAGGAAGGACAACCACCACAAGAAACTCAATCCTCAGGCTGCTCCTGAGGATGCAGTCGGTACCTTTCCGGTAAGTTGGTTCTGAATTGCTAACATGGTGATGATACTGTCTTAAATGCTCATGAACAAGGGGTGGATGGCTGCGGGGCTGCTTGTGAAGGTGAACCCAGCCCCTACTCAATTCCTCGGTCTCGTGAAGCTTTCAGTTCCTTAGCTAAGGTTAATTAAACCACTTTGCTACTTCTGTACTAGAATTAGTAATTTATCTGCATCTTTGCTCCAACATTAATTCTTGTTTGTGGGAAACGTCACTCTTCTGTAGCTAGAAAACCAACCAATACCCTTTGGCTCAAATACAGCATATTCTATTCTGTGGCTCAAATCACTGCAGGACAGGTTCTGAAGTTGGTGTTTTATTCTCAGTCTTGCTAAATACATTTTACAGGTTTAAGTAACAGCTCTCTTTTCACCAAATGCCTTTTACGAGAAGAGACAAAGAGTATTCTCAATTCAGAAGATGGAAGTCTGTAATTCTTCCTTAAACATGCCTTCGAAATGGAGGTCTTTTGCCATGAGCTCCTCTTCTACATCTTCCAAGGCCCACTGATGATCAGTCAGCTCCAAAGCTTCCCACTCCGTCTACATTGAAAATAAACACAAGGGAGAGGAAAAAAAGCAACATGGGATTAAAGCAGTTCTCCATACCCACTGTATGCTTTAGATATGAACTAGGCAAAGCAGTGCTCACCTAAAAGATAACAATGAAAAAAAATAAAATTGGCAGTCCTATCACCTCTCTGCAATCAATACGGTTAACTGTATACTAGTTAATAGAAGTATTTTATAGACATGAGAAAAATTATGTCTCTGCTTTTTGAAACGCCGTCTCTCACCTTCTGGAATAATCTATTTCTTCTAATACAGCTGTCTCTAGAAACACTGCTTCAACCACAGCTGTTCCAGAGGGCCAAACGTACTGTGCTTAGTTAACTGTTTGTGAGAAAAAGCAGTTAAAGGCCGAAAATTTTGCAAGGCCGATGTGATGTGCCCCATAGACTGTTGGGTCTGTAACCAGCTTCCTAGAACAGCTCCCCAGTGTTGCAGAGTTTGTTTCTTCATTATGCCAGGTGTTTGCAGAAGTCCAACACCTTAGAATAACAGAATTTCATCCTAAACACGCAAATGAGGTGTCACCACTCATCTTTCCACCAAGCGTGAGCACAAGTATCTCCTTCTCTTACTCCCTTCAAAGTAGCTCACAGTGAATATTCTGGAATAAACCACACAGGCTGCAAACTCATTTCATGTAATTCTCATCAAAAGAAGCACTGTGGCAGAGTTGCAATAGCTACTGCTTCACCAGGGCTGCAGAGCACAGCGGCTCTCTTTATTTGCTGAGTATCTGGATAGCTGATGTCTCCTAGGAGGGAATTTCTGAGTATAGGAATCTGCAGGGGCCCCCCAGACAGCAGGTTGTGTGCAGCAAACCCCTCCTGCAGCACTTAAAAACTCCAAAATCAGAACGGTCCCCTCATGCACACAAGATTGTGAAAGACAACCAGACTCTGTGCTCAGCAGGTATCTACGGAGATTGCTTATGAAAACTTTCATGGACACAGTCAGCTCCCAAACTCTGGGCCTCTAAGCCAAAACCAGCCACCAGGAATTCCACAGTCACATAGACAAAATGATCCTGCTCCTTCTGCTAACACTAGCTCAGTTTGTATTTTTCTCTGTGCCTGCTTTCTCCTGCAAAGCAGCATGCCACATGGAGCCAGCTCATCCAAAAGGAGCAACCCCTTAAGAGGTTTTCTGCTCCTCATGTAGGAAACACCTCAGATCTTCTCTGAGAGTCTCTCTTGCTTACGTGTTTGCTCATTATGGCCATTCCCCTACTTGCAGTTCGGGAAGAACCTTTATGTACTCACGTACCAGCCGCAATCCATTATGTCAGATTTAATTTTGATCACTGGCTCAGTGTGTTTGAATGCTGCACTTGTACTTTTGTGTTGCCAGCAGCAGAGGACATTTGAATATTCTGTAGTCACAGAAATGGGTATCTTTATGAAACGAGTTATCTCCTACCACAGTATTTACCAGAGAAGACATTTTTTTCAGTTGGGTTAACTCTTTTGATTCATTTTCTTACCCAAGTGCTATCATAGGCCTGCTTGGCTTGTGTTCACCTGCACTATTAACACAGTTTATGGAGAGTCGGCTTTGTTTGGAAAGTAGACCCCAGGGAACGAAAGGAGCCTCTCTCTGCCAATGCAGAATGCAGCACAGTTTTTGTATCAGGAATCAGAAATTTTGTATCAAGAATTTTTGTATCAGGAGTGCCCCAGGTTTGTGTTGGTGACCAGAGCTCTGCCAGGCACAGGGCAACTTGCACATCCCTCACCCAATACCAGCTCTGATTTTTGGTATCCAGGGCAATTCCCTTGTTCAACATGGGGAAAAAAAAAGTATATATATGTATAAAACAATCCTGTAACCTCACAGGAAACACGAGTAAGGGTGGGAATACTATACCTTAAACGCTTTGTTAGTATCTGCTGGCATGGCCATCGCTGCCCCCGTCATCTGTTCCTGCATCACCCTAGACTGATCTGCAGCTACAAAAGAGAAATGAGAGTCACTTTTTTTTTGTCCCATTTAAACAGCATTTCTTAAGAACACGTTGCCACATTTCTGGTTTATAGCTCTTGACTGGAAAGCTGTGGGCAACCCCCAGATGCAGCATTAATCTGTCAGCACGAGTTCTCACGAGACACCCTTTTTCCCACTGTGCCCACCCTCTCAGTTAAATTTATATAAAATATGCAGGTAGATAGTAGAATATATTCTACATTCTCCATGACCAATATCCATTCTGCTCTGAAATTCTGTCTAGCATTAAGAAATCTTCGCAGTTCTGCTTAAAACTGATCCTTGCTAGAAACATAAGCGTCCCTGAGAGCAAAAATTTCTGCTCACTGCTTTGACAAAAAAAGGAAAAAATGAGCTAAGTTGCCAAGGCAGCTTCCTAGTAGTTAGCCAATGGCTGGTGCAGGATGTAATTATTGCAGTGGATGTCAAACCTGGCCGGCGGAGAGTAATCTTAGAGAACTGAGAGCTTTTCAAGAGGTTTTTGGTTTAGAAATCCAGAAAACGGCTCTTTGACAGACATGATGGTGCCTTACCATTATCTTGGCCCAGGATGAGAGTGTAAATGCTTCTGAGTCCAAACACATTCAGGAAGTACCAGGAAGCAGAGCTCACCCTGATTAAATCAGAACAAACGTGTGATTTCAGTTCCAAGGCTGCCTGCCCGGACACACGGCTTGTGACCCCCTTCAGAAGCAGCTTGTGCCCCTGCGAGGGCTACAAGCACTTCCAAACTTCTCCAAAGGAGCATTTGATGTTGGTTTGCTAAGAACACACACTTACCAAGAGGCATCTAAAGTGAGCAGCTCAATGCCCTGCTGCAGCATGGGTTTAAAACGCAGCGTCAGAGGAAATGGCACCTTTGCTGCAGAATTAAGAAAAAAAGCTCATTTTTGCAAAGTGACACTACGTGATTGCAGGGTCAGTAGATATTTTGACTTTCTGAAACCACTACGGAGGGAAATGTCTTTTGTTAAGGGAACATGTTTTGCACAGACAGCAAGAAGAAATGTGAATTTAAGGAAATATTTTGAATTGTCCCTATACAATAAAACCAACTTCCAGGACTCATTCAGAAGAAAACCCACTATATCAGCGTAAAGTCTTGGCAGTTTTAATAAATTTAAGTATCTCTTTGGCCACAACAATGGTTCCCAAATACAGCAGCTATTTTCTCTGTGATCAAGTCTGGTACTTTGAAAATAATTTTCACTCCACTCTTATGGGGTAAACAGATGGCTGCACTTAATGGAGTGAACTGCAGCAGTGCCACGAACTAATTTCATGCTCTTCCCGATTTACTGCTTTTAAGGTAGAGGAGCAAGTTTCTCTTGCAGCTTGACCACAGAGATCATTTTCAGACACCATGTGAGATCCACGAGCCCTGATATTGCAGACACTTACTTGTGACAAATCCTGAAAACGTCATGTTGATCCAACCCCCGATGAGGATCATGGGTAGGACGTTGGTTACATTCCCTTTCATCATATCTGTCAACATGGTGGGATCTGCAATGCAAAGTTTCAACATAATGTGTCATTAAAGGGAAACAGGTTAAAAGCCTTCTTGACTTTCCAAAGGAGAGCTGCTTTAATTAAGAAACTGAACAAGAGATTACTAATGACATCTTATGTAACTGATTTTTTTTCCACTGTTCATAAAATGCTTTGAAGAAGGAAAGCAGCAGTCAATAATGTGGGAGCTGCTGCCACCTGCATCTTCCTTTGCTAAAAGGAGAGATCTTGCAACCTTCTCCTGCGCTGCTCACCCCAGTGCCCAGCTGGGCAGCTCCACCCCTTCTCTCATGCTCACCCAACTCTTCACTCTGTCAATTCATCAGCAGAAAATTACCTGCTTTCTGCCAGATTACTTTCATGTTACTTTAACGTACCTGTCATGGGAGAAGGTGGCACCACCTTCCTCTTTGTTTTCTTAAAAAATCCATCTTCAGGGTTATTAAAGTAGTATTTCCGGGTCAGGAAAGACTGAAAAGAAAAAGAGTGAATTCTAACACCAAAAAAAAGAAATTAAATGAAGATGGTAGAAATTCCTATTTAGACATGCAGATGTTTTACAAACTCTTTTATGACACATCCCTCTCTGTCGTAGGGGTACATCTCAAGCTCCTTACTCCATCTCTGAGGTTGTTTTGAATCTCAGGGCAGGGCTGTTGGCTCTCTGGTTCATCTAAAATTCCCTCTCAGAACAACCCACGCTGGTTAAAGGCCTCGTGGCGCTTTGTGCCAAGATCTTGCTGGGTCAGCACCAGTACCCACACGTGGGGACACTTAAAATTTGTATACATTTGGTAGCAGCTAAGCCAACGTGAGTGCTGTAATTCAACAGACACCTCAGACTGGGTTTCAGGACCATCTCCCTCCTGTTAGGTTGATTCCTTGTGCCAAGTTTCATTCCATCCTTTGCCACGCGCGTTCGCTGCCAGACACCGGAGTATTTGAGGATGCTCCTCAGTGCCTGAGTGGCAGCAGCTGGAAGCTTTGTGGTGCCCTGAGCGAGGACCTGCACCGCGGAGCCATGCCAAGTGCCCCCAGGCCCCTGCCGCCCTTCCTGGTGGGACATGGGACACTGCCCAGCCGCGTCCTTCCCGGTAGGACGCGGCTGGGCAGTTTAGCTGGACCTGGAGAAACCCCCCACCGAGACACGACATCAGCGCAGCTCCGCAGAGCTGTTATCCGCACCTGCTTTGGGATGTACTTCCCGTTTTCCCTAAGGACTCGGCTCCTTATTAGGACTTGGCTGGAAAACAACAACAACAAAACAAAATAAAATAAAGTCAGTCAGGGAGGCGGCGTTCCACGCGGGAGCCTAGGGGTTCTGCGCGGCGCGGAACGGTGGCCGGGGCAGACCTGTCGGACACCTGCTCCTGCGTGAGCCGCTTGTCGCTCTGCAGCAGGATGGACACGTAGTGGCGGATCATGCCCACGAAGAACGTGATGAAGACGATGGGCAGCACCACCCATAGCCGGATGTTGGAGTCCAGCAGCAGCTCGGGCTCGCTCATCCTGCCGCTGCCGCTGCCGCCCCCGCCCCGCTCCGGAGCGCCCGGGCTCCCGCTCCCCTTCCGGGCCGAGCGCTTCCGCCGCC
>JAWLRI010000464.1:13187-66057 GCA_034781795.1 Crypturellus tataupa | reverse complement strand
GGGCTGGCTCGCGGCGGCGCTGGATGAGGTGGACGGCGCGGCCGAGAGGTGGTGGCAGCTGGCCCGGCGCCTGAGGAACGACCTGTCCAGCGTCATCCTCATGGCGGAAGGCGACCTCCAGGTAGGGCGCGGGACTGCCCGTCGGCGCCCGGGCTTTCCTTGCTGTGTTGCCAGTAGCAAGGGTATGTCGATTGCTAGCGGTTTTCAGGATTTCTCTTCCAAATCCACGTGATTTCCTTTCTTCCTGAACGCTTTTCTGGCTGCTGGTAAAGAGTGGAGCTCCTCATACCCAGACCGGCTTGCTATGACATGAAAGCCTTGGAAAACTGGCACCTTCCATGAAGGCAGAGGCCCTGTGTCCCTCGGAGCTTGCTGCTCGTATCACAGAATAATGGGATGAATGACTAAATCAGTCTGGCCACAGGAGCCCTTCTAATTGTTTTTAAGGTGCTTATTGATGTGCCGCCTTCGGACCTGGCAGAGGAACTTGAGCAAAGCCAAGCTCAAGCGCAGGCTTTGCAGGACACGCTGCAGCAGGTGCTGGACAGGCGAGAAGAGGAGCGCCAGTCGAGGCAGCTCCTGGAGCTCTACCTAGAGGCCCTGAAAAAGGAGGAGAGGATCCTCGGCAAAGCAGCAGGTGAGGGAGCAGGAGGCTGGAGGAGGAGGAGCTTGTCAAGGGAGACTGAAGTAGTTGAGTTGAATGAAGGGGAGGGGAAGGACATCTGTTTATGTTGATGTAATAGCTGGTGAGCGTTATTCTCTCTCTGGGTGCTTTCTTTAGGAGTACTTTTACCGCTGTGTCTCACTTCTCATGAAGTCTAAAGCTAAAAAGACCAAGGAAAAGCTTAACTTGTGTAGTAAATTTCAATGTTCGGGGTTTCCAAAGCTTAAAGGTGTATCTAAACACTCGCACATCTTGGTAATCTCAAAAATAAACATAGGACAGAAGAGTTGCCTGAACTGCTTTATGTCACAGGCTGTAATGACTCTGCTCCTTTTTAGAATCTGAGACTGAACCAAGAAAGGAGATGGATGTGGTTGACACAGGTACCAGCAGTACCAGCGTTTTGGCCAAAACAGCACTCAGTGACCAGACCCTTGCTGCCCTGAAAGGGAAACCTGCCCCAGAGCTCTGCTTGGACAGTCAAGACTTAGAGGTGGGTGAGAAACAAGCACCTCCTGGCACTCCTCCCAGAGATAGGTTATGAGGGAAGCTGTCCTTGCCTCTGGAGGCTCTGCTGTCTACTCTGAGTATCTCCAAGTGAGGAGATCTAGTTTGTTTCTGTATTTCAGTAATCCCTTTTCTCTGCTTGAAGCTCCTCTGTAGCATCCTGCTGACACTCTTCCAAGTACTACTGTCCATCCCCTGAGAAGCCACAAGAATCTTGATCTTTGCCAAATCTTCAGCTGTCTTATTTTTTTAATACAGATGCCCCTAACTGTGCTTCTTTTATATTTCCAAATCAGAGACTGCCAAAGTTAGTGTAAATAAATCCATAGTTTAGAAAGGAAAAGGTCTGCATAAGTTTTAACCATTAATAGTGGTACTTTTATTTTTTCCCCTGTTGCTGTGATTTTTGCTACTGTAGCTTTTCTGTGTATTGAAACTGAGTAACTGTTTTCTGTTCATTTGTTGGACATCTGAATATGTCTTCAAACTTTAAGTAGCTTTAAATAAAAAAGCACTGTAGCCCAAATGATAGAAAATGTGAGCCAGGATGTCATTCTAAGCCAAACTGTTGCAACTATTAAATGGATATCTCATTACCCCTCTTTATGTCAATAGAGGGCTTAGTGGTGGTGAAGGATCAGTAGAAGATTAAAAATCTGTCTCATTACAGCTGGTTGTGAAAGAAGACACAGAAGCCCTGGCCTCGTCTCTAAGCTGGGACAAGCAGAAAGCTGAAGCTCTGCAGCAAGCCTGTGATCAGGAGCTCTCTAAGCGACTACAACAAGTGCAGACTCTGCATTCCCTGAGGAGCGTATCCAAGGGCAAGAAAACGCTCCCTTGGGGTGACTGGCCTAGTTCAAAACGCAAAAAGTAAGACTGTGCAGCCCGGCTTTGAGTGTCAAGGAAATACAAGTCCCTTTGGCATTAGGACCAACAGAAGCAAGTTATGTCCTGGGAACCACAGTTTGCTGGTCCTACTGTAGTCTCGCTCTAGACAACTAAAATCTGGACATTGTCCTGAGGCTTAAACTCCTTTGATGGCTCAAATCACGTGCAACCAAAGGGATTCTAACTTTTTTTGCAGAATACTAGAACAATGGTATTGCTAAGCATAGCAGGCAAGGGTTCAGCCCTGAATACACAGTTGTGAGCCAGAAACTTCCATCTGATAATGCTGGATCTGTCTACTGAAGCCTCAGGCAATTTGCCAACCTTGTCTTCCTTCCTTTACAATGAAATGATGGAGAAATATTTACCTCGCAGGGACACTGAGGCGCAGTTAATTAGAAAGAAGGCGTCTTGAGGAGTCCTTTGTGAACACACCCCACTCATCCTTTAGTAGGGCCTGTGATTGGCTCTACTTCAGTGAGTGGGGGTGTTTTTTTTGGTTGTTTGGTGCTTTTTTTTCTTTTTTTCTTTTTTTTTTGGCCAGTTGCTGTGCTGTCTGACTCTGAGCTCCAACCTGGAATCGAGGAAATAGAATTTTTATGCTAATTTCATCAGTGAAAGTAAAATTAAAAGCCTTAACTTCTTTGTTGTTTCTGCAAGGTACTCCTGCTTCTTTGGTATAGTATAAGCACTAATAAATCTAAAATAGAGCAACAGTGGAGGTGCTTGTTTTGAAGGGCTCAGGGGCATAAGTCTCTTCTTGGGCCTGTCTGTATTCTATCTTAATCTTTGCCACAGTGATCATGATACTTCTTGTATTAACGGGCTTTTAAAACTGAGGTGGCTTTTCTAATGTCATTAAAAGAGTTTTACCATATTGTTGGAGTAGTCTTTATCTTCTCACAGCTACAATGGTTAAAGAATATGGTGATAATTACAAGATTATAAGGACAGAAGGAGTTGTATATTGCTCATGTTTGCTTAAATAGAAGTATTTTGCCTTTAACCTTTCCAAAGATATTATTTAGGTATGGTGCATGTTCACATTGGTGATGCTACATCAGAGCTCTCACTTAACTCCCCAAACCCCAAATCTCTTTTCCTGCAGGAACAGAATATGTATATGGAATATACATATTCTGGAAGGGTGAGCTTAAAAAAAAAAAAAAAGTCGGAGTTTTACCATGTTCTAAGGTTTCTCCACTGAGCTAAAGTGGAGCTCCTAAATGTTGCAGGATGCCCATCAGTGTCCTGCTGCAGCAGGAATTTGGATCAAGTATTCTAGGTGAAGTATGGCATACTCAAATTTAACCTACTGCTGTAACCCCAATAAGCATTCTAACCAGTTCTAGTGCCCTCGCTCAAGGGAACAAAAATGTGGTCTATTCTCCACTGAATTACCCATGTGGAACTGACAGGAGTTAGTGCTAGTTCTGTAGCTCAGAACTTAACAGGAACAATGCAGGCTGTTAAGTACTACCCAGCAGGATGGAGTGGGCAGGGGAGAGGCTTGCAGTCAACTTCTTGGTTATTCTGCTTTGCTAGAGCGAGCAACTGCTTCTTACAGTAGACACTCTTGCTTGTAATATTATAGGTTATGACAGGTAAAGAGGTTTCCTGCTGCTTTAAATAGCTACTTAAGATATTTCTTCTATTATAAGCTTTTTAAGTTCAAGGCTTTCTGAAATAGCACATTTGGCTGTACATTAGCAGTGTTTTTTGAAGCATGCTCTGCTCTGCTCTCTGACACAGTAGCTACCGATTTGAGTGCACTAAGCAAACTAGCTGTCAGCAGGGTTTTTTTGTGACCTCACTTCTCAGCTTGCATTTACCATTCTTCCTATTGTAAACCCTTCTTTCACATCTTGCTGAAACTGAAGTGCTTTCACTTTTTTTTTTCTCTTCTTTTCCAAAACTCAATTGAGTGGAAATCTTACTCCTATAAGAAGAAAGAAGGGTTTTACCTGTGCTTGTTTCATATATATGTAACATAGCACATAACACAACTACTTTGATTCTGCATTAGGAATATTTAACTCACCTAGTTGAAGGCAAAAATTTAGATGAAATCATGCAGACAATGTTGATCCTTCTGGTAGGAAAGCAGTGATGGTCCTTTCAATCTAGCGTTAAGGCGAGGGGAAAAAAAAAAAGCAAGCTTTCTGTGCTTGTTTTCCCCTTCCCCTGCTTTTTTTTTTCTTGAAGAATCAGAAATCTTCAGGTGCCTGTTAATCACTAAATACTGCAGTTCTTACTACACAATTATTATAAATGCTGTCTTAAATGTGACACTGTTGACTGTATTCCCCTTACTTCCTCTAAAATCATCAGCAGGATTAAATAATGGGTGTTCAGTCTTACACTGTTGAGCTATACTACAATATGGTATTTTCCAGCACATGTTTACATAGAATGAGAAAAGTTTTAATTACAAAAAGAAAGGATTGCATAACAGGTAAGAGCACTCACTGCTAAGCCTCTTGAAAGAGGCAGATACTGCTAAAGCATCATAAAGCAAACCTTCAGTGGGGTACTATCTTAACAAGGGGAGGAAAAGCTAGAATTTGTTGCTATTTCTGGACTGCAAGTACGTTTGTATCTTACTGTCTGGCTAGGTCTGACAGCTTTACAGAAGCTTAATTCATCAGTCATCCTCTGAGGTAGAGATGGAGGTTAGGTGCTACCCTTTCCATCCATTTGTATGTAATAGCCCACTCTACAAAGATCTATCATAGCCAACATCCTTCAAACCTCTCCCCTGAAAAATGAGAGGTGATTAGCTAATAGGCCAATAGATTTCAGTGCTGTATCTTAACCTGTAATTTCTATGAAAAATCATTTCTTAATGGTAAAGTTTATATACTGCTTCTTGGATCTTTTTCAATAGTACAATGAATTGAAAGAAACTGAAAAGTCCTAAAACACCTTAATTTAATGAATTTTTAAACCTAACAGTTCAATTAACCTTGAATTTATTTTTTTTTAAAGAAAGCATAGGCTTTATTATAGATGATTATGTTACTGAGACTCAGTTTAGTGCTAGAATCTCTTTGTCTGGTAAAAAAAAAAAAAAAGAGCTGCTGATACATCCAGTATTTCCCCAGCAAATGAGCACAAAGCACACCAGTAAACCAACTTTAGCTTTCAGCCAGTACCTGCTGTAAATACATAGGGTATATATATGCAAGTGTGTTTGAAGAGGAAGTGACGGTCAAACTTCAGACAAGGGTAACTTCTTCACAGAACAGAGCTAACAAACATTGAGACATCTCTGCTTCTGACAAGTTGGTCTTACCTTTTTCTTAATGACTTCAAAGGAAAACTGGTCAGTTGTGTAAGAGATGGACTTGGAAGATAGCTATGATGTTATCACAAGGTTTAAATGCTTCTACAGGCCTAGCAGCCTTGTGAATTTCAGTGAATTGAATCAATTTTCTTATACCTATATATTTATTTTTTTTAATTAACGAGAACTTGGTAAAGCTGTATCATTCCAGCAGAGGGCAATGATGACATATTTCAGAACACCCTTAAGGACACTGTATGGCGTTAGTAATGTTTGTCATGCACCCTGTTGAAAGAGGATGGTACACCAGCAGTATCACAGGAGAAGGTGACAAAAAGGTTTTAATTACCATGATAATAGGGGAAAAAAAAATTAGAACACCTAAACAAATGTATTAACAACAGAAGCAATGAAGCATCACACAATTAGAAGAGAAACTGAGTATCAGCATTGAGGGAGATGCACATATGGAAATTTTATGCTACGTAAGAATGCTTTGCCCTAAACTCACTAAATAAAGGATTTATTTTTTAATGACCTATCTCTTAGTGAGCAATTTAAGTGATTTTTTTTTCTGTAAACTTTACTGAATTCTGATGGTCTTCACTTTTGGAACTTTAAAAAAAAATAAACAAAAAACTTTAACCACGTTCACCTCAAAGACTAAGTCTTCAGTATTGCTGCTAACCTGCAAGAGCCTGCATAAGGCACTAAAATAAGGTGATCACAAAAGTTCCTTGAAAGAAAAATTATCCCATGTTGGAATCTTCAGTTTCAGCCACAGCTGCTTCTTGTTCTGCTGCCTTTGCTGTATTAGCCTTCTTTTTCTTCCTTTCCTTTTGCTCCATGTTATTTGATACAATTTCTTCACTCTTCTGTGTGATATATTTTAGCTGAGAACAATAAAATAATCATCTTAACACAAACTTCCTTTTTTCATGTATCTTAAGAACAATAATAAGATTTTGTCAAGTCAATTTTTATCTCATTACTATCTGTTTAAAGTCCTAAAGTCTCTAGAATGCAGAGATGCATTTTCTATTTTTATGCCATGCTGAGTACAATTTTGGTAGTTAACAAGTATCATATAATGACAAAGATTTCCTCTTTGTGAAGACACTGTCCTCTTCTTCAAAAATACGCATTTGCAAGTATGAATGAAAGGAAGTCCACTGAGATTTATATAGACCGATATTTGAGAGAATACAACAATGCGAATCCTCAGCAGCTTGAGGAAGACTCAAGCTATCCTTGATTTTAAGTTAAAACAAAGAAACACAACATCAGGGAAAAAAAATTACTTCCCCAAGTGCCAGTATTGCAACATGTCTGTTGGTTATTGCATTTTTGTATTTGGAATCTCAGCAGCTGTATTGTAGCCAAACATTTTTGCTTGAATTGCAGTCAGATCTATGTCCCTTAGTGGGGCATAGCATCAAGAAGCAGAATATGGAAAACTAAACAAATTGCTGAGAACATTGATCAGAACAGTCCTACCCATCTATGGACAGTAAACCAGTAACAATTGCTTCATCATTTACAGCCTTCAGTCATATGCTCTTGAGAATTAACATGTTGATTTAAAAAGAATGCTCTGAGAAAGTTAATCTCACCAAAGAACTGCTCCTTCTAGCCAAAAGTTTCACATCATCTAACGTGACCGTGCTTCGTTTTGCATGCCTGCAAGAAAATGGAAAATTAACCTTAATGTGTTTGCCAACATTGGTTATGTGAGGCCTTAAGGCATGTAATTGGGAACAATAACTAGCAAGACTAAATAGAGACCCAGTAAACCAAATGTGCCCATTTACTCTAAATACAATACACAAAAGCCTTTCTAGAAATACATTTGTGCACAGCTCAATTCCCACACTTCTGTGGGACACACAGTGGAGCACAGAGGAACTTAGGAACCAGCACATCAGGCAGCATGACCTTTATTTCCAATAGGCTGCTGGGTGAGTTTTGACTCAGAGCACCAGACATTAATTCTTTAAAATATTCTCTTCCTTGGAGCAACCAGATGAAATGTGGACATGCTAGTAAGCATCTGCCACTCCCATGTCATCTGGTAAGTAATTAATTTAAGGAAAAATAGAGGGGATTGGTGGAGGGACAAGAGATTTCTCTGAAAAGTCATAAACAGAGAATTTGGGTGGTCTTGAAGGACAATGAAATCTTGACCTGTATTTCAGAGAGAGGCTAAAAAACCCTTTGAAACTTGAAGTACAAAAGTTATTTTAAAGATTATCCAGTTATCTGAGTGGCATGCAAGAAAAGCAAACCTTTGCAAAAATCAAGTGCTCTAGTACATACCTTGCAAAGATTTCAACATCTTTTGCAAAATTCTCTAGAGGAAAAAAAAAAAAGGACATGATGTATTTTAAAGCCCTTGGAGTAGAAAAAGATGCCTATTACTTTTCTATAGCTATTCCTAAAGTAAAAAAATATGAGTCAGAGATAATAATGCCTTTTTAATTTCCAAATATTTCATAGAGGATATAGGAATGATGAGCAGAAGAAGGGTGAATACATATGAACAAATAAAAGGTTATAGACCTTCTGTGTAAGAACTGAAAGGATATTCTTCGTGCACAAGCCTTTATGCAAGTTTATTAGCTAATAAATTCCTCCCCACTCAGAAAATAACCAGATTAAATTATGCATTTAACCTCTCATCCTGAGGCCGTTCAGTAACTCCTGATGTAGCAGGGATGTCAATTTGTGCTAGCGCTTGTGAGAAACTTCAACCTAGATGATCAGACCACCGAACAGCATAACTAGTAACTAGGTAACTAGTTCCAGCACTACTTAATAATAATAATAATAATAATAATAATAATAATAATAATCACTCCTCAGCACTCGGTTTTGAGCAGACACAGAGCTCCGTACCGCACTGGCGGAAGGTGATCTCCGAGATGGCCGCGATGGTCTGTTTGCTGAACTGCAGCTCCTGCTCCTCGGCCACATCCTGGCACAGGCAGCCCACGGTGTAGTGAACTGCCGCTTTGAGCCGCTGCAACCCCGCAAAGTGAGCACAGGTCAGTTGCCTACGGAGCGATTTGGCAGCTCGTATATAAATCACAGCGCAAATTACCGTCCAAGCGCAGACACCTTCCCCTCGCCCCCCTCAGCCTCCAGCCGCACGGCGGCGAACGGGGCTTGGGGCCCCGCACAGCCGCTGCCGCCGCGGCTCCATTTTGTCCCTGCCGCGGTTCCCCGCGGCGGGGGAGAAGGAGGGGGATGGCGGCGGCCCCGCCGTACCTGGACCAGCAGCTGCCGCTCCTCGCTGTCCGCCGCCTCCATGGCGCCGTTTCCCGCCCGGCGCGGCGGGCAGGGTGGGAAATCTCGGCTCCAAAATAAACCCGGGCAGGAATGCCAGCTATTTCCCTCGCAACAACCCCATGCAACCGGCTCGAGATGTGGATTTATTTGCTTGCTGCGCTGCGCCGAGAGCCGCAGCTCACCGCGAGCGGGGTATTCCCGTGCCCTCGGAGCAAAAGCAAGGGAAAAAAATAACCCGCGGTTGAGAAAATAAAAATAGTGACAACACGGGGACCCTCCTGCTTGGCTGCCTCTCTCTCAGAAACGGCTCCGAGGAAAGTCAGCGCCGAAACCTCCGCCGTGTGTAGGTGTAAGCTCAGCTGAGCGCCTTGCTGCGGTTTCTTTCACTTTATTTAATTTGTTAGACGCGGGCTCTCACTTTCCCGCAAACGCTTCAGTTTCCAAGCTCTACAATTTCAAGGCGTTAATTAATTGTGATACACTATTTTATACACGTATTTGCACGCGAGCTTCCCAGCAATCGACGACTTGCTTAAGGGCGCTAAAATAAATGAGAAAACCCCGAAAGAAACGAGGCGCTGCTGAAATCCGCAGCGATTTCCCTCGTGTGCGTATTTTTTTTTTGCTAAAGAAAACCGAGGTTCATTAAGGCCCCTGGAGGTCTCCGTGCTGTATTCAGTCCCCTCCGCTTTCCCAGCCGCATCGCTTTCCCCTCGCCCTGGTTTTACCCCAGCTCCGGCTGCCGGGACGGCGGTGCCGGCAGCGGCGCCCGCCGAGGCCCTGCGCCCGCCTGCAGCCCCCGCGCACCCCGGCGTCCCTCGGGTAGCCCCGCAGCCCCCTCTCCACGCGCACTCCCCGGGACGGGGGTTGACGTGTTGCCCTGCTCTCTCCCCGGGGCTGGCGGATTGACGTGTTGTCCCGCTCCGTGGGGCTGGCGGGGGCGAGGGAGGTTGAGGTGTTGCCCCGCTCTGTGGGGCGGGGGTTGAGGTGTTGCCCCGCTCTGTGGGGCGGGGGTTGAGGTGTTGCCCCGCTTTCCCCTCGCGCTCTGGGTCGGGGGTTGGAGGTGGGGAGGGCTCGGTTGTTGTCACCCAAGCGGCCTGTGTGGGTGGTATCAGGTGCTCTGGGCCTTGTACTGGCTCCTTTCCTGGCTCAGCTGGAGGCTGGTTGTGGCTGCCCTTTGCTGCCCCTGGGCTGGTAAGGGAGCCCTTGGCACCAGAGCCTCTGCAGAACTCCTGAAGCTGAGCATGAGATGATCAGGCACCATTATTTTATTTATTTTGAATTTTAGAAGTTGAGCCTACATGTATATATTTTATACTGGCATCCACCAAATAGGACTAGTTTGATGGAGATTTGTGCAGACAGAAATGATCTTGAGGCTGCAGGAGGTTACAGATATGAGTGGGGCCCATTGGTGAGCCAAAGCTCGTGCGTGTTAATTCCTAATTTCTTGTAGCTTTGGGCATGAGGAGAAGAGCACAGATTTAGATTCAGGACGCACTTTCAGATCTTCTCATGAGCTTAGCTGGCCACTTGATTGGCCAGACAGCTGGAAGAAATGCAGAGCCTTGTTTTGATGAGGAAGTGGGGTTTAGCAAAATTTACGTGTTTTGCTACTTAAATATGCCAAGTTCCAAAACATCAGTCTGATACTGGTTAGACAGGCAATCTGTCTTCCTTTGAGAAATTTCTGCTTCTAGAGTGTTTCTATTTGTTATTCACAAATTTATTCTAGAATTGCTTAAAAAAAAAATCGAATTAAATCTGTCTCCTTTGCTCACATGTCTTCTTCCTGCATTTTTTTATAGGCAACAGCAAAGGTTTTGTCACCATGGTTTCCAAAAGGAAATTATCCAAAATTGATGTTCCTGGAGAGAATTCAAAGACTGACTTGCCAAGTAGGTACTAAGGTATAATTCTAAGGCTAGAAGTGGAAACTCTGTGGTATAGGCAGTGACTCCTAGACAGGGAGTAGGCCGAGCTGGCAATTCTGATGTTACTAACAGCATGCAATGGTGCTATTGATCTTTAAATGCTATTTTTTATACATCGCAATAAAGTAACAACCCTGAAAATGGTACCATATCTTTTTCAGTCCTGCTGTTCTTATACAACTGATTGGTGATTAACATCTTAAATTCAGTGTCTTCAGAGTCAACAGATTAAAGCCATTTAATCAAAGCTGTTATCAGTAAAATAAACCAAAACAGCCTCTCTACAGAGTTGGACGGGAAGAGATTTTTTTTTTTTTTCACTTCAGCAAATGGCTGGGTACCTAAGAGACATATCTGGTACAAGACTCTAGATCAAATTCATGGTCTTCAGCCTAGAGCACAATGTACTGCACAGTTCATAACATATTAATGTATATATTTCCCTCAAGAGTAAGACACTGATGGTGAGGTATATCTTAGCTGGGTCACTAAGAAGAATGAATATGAAATATTCCTTTGCAGTGTTATGTTGCATAGTAGATGCTTTATGGGATCTACACATTGGCACTGAAAATAGTTCATGATTGCTGTCAAGTAGAACCACGTTATGCAGTTTGCTGGACTGGTTCCACTGAGTGAAATCCCGTGTTCCCATAATTTCTTCATAGAAGGT
Organism: Crypturellus tataupa; assembly: GCA_034781795.1. NCBI lineage: Eukaryota > Metazoa > Chordata > Aves > Tinamiformes > Tinamidae > Crypturellus > Crypturellus tataupa. The sequence continues at coordinate 54,817 of JAWLRI010000464.1, read as the reverse complement.
TAATTCTGAGTTAGTTGTTTATGTGGAAGATCCTTGCTATCTTTATTGTAGAATAATTCATTGTGATGTCTTATGTTGTCAGAGATGAAAAAGTCCCGGATCTCTGATAAGGAAAAAGCCCGAGATGGAGCAGAGAATGATGGAGTCTTTGAAGAGCTCCTTAGAACATCAGGAATCATCCTGAAAGCTGGGGAGGGACAGAATGAAATAGGTACAGATTTAACAGTTGCTCTCTCCTGTATCTGAAAACCTGAAAAAATGATTATTTGCAGAATAAGTTGCAGTTTTATTTGCAGAATAAAAATCCTTGATCCAGCTTGGGTATGTATGGGTCACGAGGCACATTTGAAAAAAATCATGACAAAAATCTGCTTAGTTCCTCCTTCTGGCTTTGTGGATGGATTTGCCTGTATTTGCCAAAATCTGTAGGAGTTTGTGTATCAGACTGGGCCCTGTTTGATGCTGTCAGCCTCAGCCCTGACAGCAGCGGTGATACCGTCCAGACTATTGATAACTGGACGTGTTGATAGAGCAAAAGCAGAAATGTTAGTGGGTGGGCTTGAGCGCTAATGCTTAATGTAGCTGTTATGATGTTGTATGACTAAAATCTGTCTGGTTCTTTACTCTCTTTTTAAACTTTCTCTTCAGCTGTAGATCAAACAGCTTTCCAAAAGAAGCTCACCTTTTCCCTGAAGAAGCATCCTACCTACCCACAGGTATGTAACAGGCAATATATTTTGGCAGGAGCCAACTTCAAAAATTATTTTCTGGGTAGCAAAAGATGCAAATGTGTAGTCTGTCCCTGATCTGAACAAATTTATACACCACTGTAGCTTGTTCTTAGATTTCTGGAGTCCAGACTCACTAATTCTTCCAGCCTTGTCTTGCCAGCCCTTTAACTGATCGTTCTTCTGTCTGTGTCTGTCTTTTCGGAGCTGTTAGAGCTGAATAGTCAGACATGACAAGAGATGAGCAGCCTGTGCTACTTGGTGTGTGTGCTCCAGGACTGGTTTTGAGCAATCCCAGGAGCAAATGCTGCACTTTCATCTCCCTGATCGAGCAAAGGAACTCTTTGGCAATGTAATTTGAAAGACAAAAGCTCTTATGGGAGAAAAATCCCTTGCTTAACTTTTTAGTGAAAGTTGTGTTTGGTTTTGTGTTAGCTGGGGGTTAACAGATCACCATAGCCTAGTGCTCTTCTCCAGTCGACAAAGCCAATGTGGAAAATCCTGAGGTTGGTGATTTTAATGGTGATATTTTTGGATGCATTTCTTGTCATGCTAAATAGTGCTATCTCACCTGAATATGAAGAAGGCAGCTGTGGCAAAACCCCTTTAAGTCAAAGTAAAATTTGAGATTCTGTCTTCAGGATTATTGTGTAGAGCAGCCAGCATTTCCTTTTGGACTAGAGTTCATCTAGTCCATCACGATTTTCATCAACCTGCAGCTCCCTGGCTCACTATTCCTATCCTCCTCCCTCTACTCATCATCTGGGCACACAGAGCATCCTGAAAGGCAGCAGCTCATCTGTGCTCCTTTCCAGGCAGTGGTTATTTCTCTGTTCTTTGCAGGTGGTGCAGGAGTTTATCAGTGGCTTGGAATTGCACATTAAGGACCGAAACCAGTTCAAGAACTGCCTCTTGCCATGTGCTCCCACACGGAATGAGAGCTCGAGGTTAGGGACGGCATGGGGACAACCTTCAGTCAGAACCTGTCTCAACCCAAATGTTGTGTTTTGTTGGGCAGAGTGGAGGGAAAGGCAATTTCCCTATTTCACTTCTAAGACAATTCAGTGCTTATCAGTCGTGGAAGCAGTATTATGCCTTGCAGTTATGTAGTAATGACCATTTTCTCACACTCCTGATATATTATTTTATCTTTTGGGCTTGGGGATGGCTTGGTATATAAAGGAAGTCATTGTAAGTAGACTTAAAAAAAAAGAAAATAAAATATTCTATTATTGTAATAAAAACACAGGATAAGAACAGATTGTTTTATCTTGCAGGACTCTGGTACACTCATATTGTGAAAGCCTTATTAAACTGCTTCTTGGAATTGAGATCTTACAGGTATGGACACCTTAGTTTGTTCATTTACAGTGGTGTTGATTTGTTTAGGGATCCTTTTGCAGGATTCTTGTGCACTAGAGGACTAGTAGAACTGATTGTGAAGCAGACAGGGCTTCATCTCGAGTAGTGTCTGACTTCTTGTTTCTTAGAGATGAAGATTTGCTCAAGGCCTGAAGCTCAGGGCTCCCTTGGGTGTAGCAGGGAGCTCAGTCTGTCTCCCTCTTGAAACAGTGATTGCTTCTTGTCACTGCTAGGACTATTGGAAGATGTGGAGAAGGGAAAGGACACTAGTTCCTTTCTTCTCTCTATTTCTTTGCCTTGTCTTGAAGCACTAGAAGAGCCAAGGAAGGGGACAAGGAGCACAAAGGCTGGTCCTTGTGCAGGAAACATAAGAGCAATAGGAAGATTCACAATTTCTTCTTCACCCGCATCTGTCTTTTCTCTCTCCTTGCCTCTTCCCAAACATTACTCCAAAGACAACCATGTCCAGCCCTGCAACAACTGAAGCTCTGGTTCTCCTGATTTTCCTAGCGGTTGATACCTGTTTCCCATAAAAGAACCATACAAGTGAAGCAAAAGGCAATGGAATAGTCCTTAAATAGTATGTTTTTGTTGCAAAGCATTGTTGGCAAGAGCAAATTCTGTTAAGTTGCATAAAAAATACATCAAGGTATGTCTGGAGCTGAAGGAAATAAATATAAAGGTATAGCAAGGGGCTGTGGATTTAAATCCTCTTGTAGTTAATATATTTTAAAACTTGTTGCCTTAAATACACATTTTTAAATTGCATTTGGGCCGGGATGAAAGGGGGAATCAGACCTTCAAAGGGAAGAGCAAGGGTGTGTGGATGCTGTCTCCAGACCTGTGTAAAGTTGATGCTTTAGATTTCTGATGATGAACTCAGAAGAGATGGGCTTGAAGGGCACAAGTTTGTTTGGCATAGAGAATCCTAAGTCTCGCCCAAATGCTTTGTTTTTATTAGGTTATGTGGCTAGTCCGTAGCATTCACAAGTTCTTTTCAGCCTCTGGGCTCTGTCTCTCCTTGCCAACATTAGGGAAGAATTGCTTATACAGAAAATATTTTTATTTGTGCTTCTGAGTCTCTTACTCTCTATGTGTGTTTCCCCTGTTGTGACAGGCTAGTTTTGGTGGTGGTGGTCTGAGCAATGCCATGGCCACAAGTAATAACTCATCACCCTAATGCTGTCTTTCCTGTAGCCTGCTGTTGTAACGCTGCTATTGGAAAAGATCCCTGAGTTCTTCTTTGATATGTAAGTATGGACTATCTTCTCTCTGCCTTGAAATGAAATTTCTGTTGCGCAATTGCCAGCTGTTGTCTAACTCTAACCATTACTTCAGGTTTAATTAAATGGATGCTTGTGTTTTCTCTCCTTTCCTTGTGTATATGTATGTAATGATTTGAAATGTTCCCTGTCTTGAAAATTGGGATGCATATATCTGGAAAGAAGTGTATGGAAACTCAAATACCACAATACTTCATGATTCACTCTGTCTTTATTAGCTACCGACGTCAGCTTTGGAAGTATTTCAGCAAAGGGTCTGTAGAGTGTTTCAGAGTTTCAAAAAGATTAAAGTAGCTGTCACAGGCTGCCATTAGACACATTAGACAGATCTCTTCAAAAAAGCAGATTGTGTTCAAGTGCGGAAATAGAAAAAGCATCTACTATTAAATATAGGACAGCGTAGAAGAGATTTTGAGGCACAGCATGGGAAGGACTTAAAAAATGAAGCTCTTTTTCATTTTCCCCGGAGGCAGAAAACTTGTTACGCAGTTAGTGGAGTAGATGAAGGTATCAAAAGAAGCAGAGGCTCTTATACGAATACAATATTTGTTTCAGTGCTGAACACCAAGGCAGGATACAAATGCTGTTCATACAGAGGTTGAGTCTGGGAAATTGTCTCATGTGGAAATTTCATTAGAAGAGGGTTTAAGGCAAACAAACGATAACAAGGAATGAATTGTTTTCACCCAAGGGTTCTAAACATCTTGGATATCAAAGTGATAAACTGTTCATTATGCTGCGAACCCTTAAATAAGTCTTAGAAACGAGCAAGTGGTGTGACAGTGATGCCTGGACAGATGAAATACAAATTATTGTAGGAAATAGAGAGAGAACTCAGTTTATTGACACTATTTGGCCAGTTCATCCAGTTCACTGAACACATGTATGTTCATAGACTGGTGTGTCCAAAAGCTGATGAAGAGGGAGGATGCTTAAACAGTGCAGCTGCATGAACCCTGTTTTCTTAGAAAAACGGACTAAAAATAACCTCGAGTGTATAAAAACAATGGTGAATTCTATTTTTAGGAGGTGTCATTGAGGAAAGACATCTTGGATAGGTGTTTCTTTTTGTTCCTTATTTTTTGTATAAATTCTATGTTTACCAGTGGTCAAAGCAGCCAACAGAGACATTAGGAAAGGAGTTAACAAAATGGAAAACTGCTTTGTATGTGAAGCATGTAGGAAATTGGGCTCTTTCTATATGGTGCTAACATTTTTAGGGGGTCTTAGTGGTATTTTGGTAATGTAGTTTTGAAAGTTAACTTGTATTTTTGAAAGGTTAACTTGAAGCTTCTGTCTCTTGGTCTTACCAGCAGGAAAACTTCTGGATCTGTATATAAATCAAACTAATCTGTTTCCCCTTTTTCTGGAATTTCAGTGTGGGCACCTTTGGAACGAATTATCCCCGGCTCATTGTCAATCAGTTTAAGTGGCTTGATAAGCTGGTTGACGGCCAGGTAGGTACTGATGGCACTGACACCTGTTTGTTTTTCTAGTTAGTGCCTGGAGCACCTCTCAGGTGGGATGAGATCAGTGTTTATGATAGTGACAACTGATGTTGGCAGGAATCTAAAGTCTTTTTTTTTTTTTTTTTTCTTTATCAAGAGATATCAGGTACTTATAGGTATTTAGGGATTAATCCTCTGTCCTCAGTTTCTGATTTGGTGGTTCTTTTGCTTCTTTCCCATCCCAAGCCCATCTCTGTGGATTACTCTGTTCTAAGGATAGTCTTAGAATAAACTAATTTAAGAAGTAGATAGTGGGAACTGTGTTGCTGGCTTGTGTTCCTGTGCTTAGCGAGATGGTTTAGAACACAAGCCAGCAACACAGTTCCCAATGTTCTAAAGCATCTCGCTGACCAAACCCGACTCTAAAACAGGTTTCGTCCATAAAAGTCAACAGGACAATGAGTTAAGGGACAGCTGGTGTAAATTGAGGCACGTGACTTTCTCAAGGACCTTGTGTGCGTGATCTCCTTGCTGCGCTGCCCAACTGTTTGCTGGCAGTGCGACCCGTGTGTTTTACAGCTGTTCCTCTTGTGTGCAGGATCTTGTGAAGAAGCTAATGCAGATGCTTAGCGTCTCTCCTGTACCAATTCAGCATGACATTATCACCAGTTTACCTGAGATCCTGGAAGATTCCCAGCAAACCGAGATTGCTAGAGAGCTCAGGTACAGCAGTCTCTCTTTTCTCTTACTTTTCTCTTTCTTTTCTTTTCTTTTTTCTCCTGATCAGAAGCAGACCTCACACATTAATTCAGCTTCCCTCAGGACTTAAAAAAGTAGCAGGAGAACGGTCCATTTGTGTTAACAGAAACATCTGTGGACGTCCAGCACTGGCTCAGAGCATTTCCCCTGTGTTGTACGCTCCTAAAGAGAGCAGAGCACAGGGTGACCCAATACCAGAAGGCATCTCTCAGAGAAAGCTCCTTTATAGCTCTCCTTTCTCTAGCTGACTTGCATAACAATTTCCTCAGTAGTCTTGTCCAGTCTGTATTTAATTAAACACATTAGTCTTTCTGATTCTTAGCGTGATGCAGAGCACTTAAATTTTTGTCAGTGCTAATCGTCTTTGCCTGCTGATGGTAACCACCGCACTGCACTGGTGGTTACTAGAGCCTGCACCTCCAGACAGTGCATCCTATTACTTATACCCTCAGGAAAGTGATTGTAGCTTTGTGTTCCCATCTTCAGTTTCACTTGTGAGGAAAAAAATCCTTACGTAATTCTGTTTTTTTTTTTTTTTTTTTTTTTTTTTTTTTTTTTTTTTTTTTTTTTTTGCTAAACAGACTCCTCAGACACCTGTTTTTTTTTTCCTTTTTTTTTTTTTGCTTGTATCTTTGCAAACAGCAAAAGCAAAGCAATATATAGGGGAATACTGGGAAACAGGTTACATTATAAAGCTTTTTTTTCTTGTAAAAAGAAACGGCTTATTGCTGGAAGACAGATCAGTTTGTAGGAAGCATTGATAAATACTTGCCCAATGGTTAGCCATTTTTTCGGTTCCCTACTGACCAGTGTTGGAGAAAAGATTACAAATTAAGTGAATTTAGTTGAGTTCAGTCTGCTTTTTACTATGTGTTTGCGATTTTTAGAGTGAATACGTGAGAAAGCCTCAATCCCTAGCTTTATGGTGGCTGTCGGTGGCATGTGAGCAAGTCTGAACTGTGAATGAGACACTTAGCAAAGCAGACCACCACCTTTCCTCCTGCTGAAGTGCCCTTCTCACAGTCTCAATAGCATAAGAGCAAAAAACATGCAAAATTACTACACTAGAGTAAGGGTCCTTCTCCTGTTGTTGAAGTGTCCTTCTCCAGTTCTTCCCAGGGTGGTTTGTAAAGATCAGTCTCATTAATGTGAAGCGAGTGGAATACAATTTCTAACCTGGCACATTCTCCTTTTGGTCTAAGAAGCTACTGCAGTACTTATTTCCAGGATATAACCACGTACGTACTGGTAGAGATTGTCCTGAAGGATGTTTGTTCCAGCCTTGTGTGCTTTTCTGTCTCCAGAAACTTTAGGAATGTTAACAGAAAATTTGGCTAAAAAGTATCAGCCCAAATGTTGTGAGTGTTTAAATTACATACAAGTATCTCTGTAATTTTTCTGTTCTCAGTTTGGGAACCCAGGAGTTCCCACATTTCAAATTCTTGCTTGAGGCTTGTGCCAGGTTGCTGTCTCTGCTTCCAGTTATTACAAAAATTATATCAGAAATGGGAAAATTCTTCACATCTGCTTCCGCATCAGCAATCACAATTCAGAGAGCAATGATAATATATGGAACAAGTTTTCCATAACACTAATGGCGTATACTCTCTATTGTAGATTTTTTTTTTTTTGCAATAAACACAAAAACTCTAATCCTATAATTCGTTAAAGACCCGTGCATGACTATTCAGAAGATCATTTGTTTTCTTTTCTTCATGTATCAGCTGCCTACTGAAACAGGGCAGGCGGCTAACGGTTCCAATCCTGGATGCCCTCTCCCGTTTGGATCTTGATCCAGGACTTCTGGCTGAGGTAAGAGGAGTTTTCCTCGAGAGGCTGAGCAGGACACAACCTCTCCAGAGCAACGTGAGAGCTGTTCTAGTCGTGCAAAGTATTTTGTTAAATATGATGCCTTTGGGCCTACAGATGTCCTCAGCTAAGCTGGAAAGCAATGAGCAAAGCAAAAATTATTTGCAGAAACATGTGAAGGACTCGCTGAGGAACAGAGAAAAGTTTTTTGGCTGTTACAGTGTGCACACGGAAGTTTCAAATGTATCTCTCTTAGCAAATGCAAAATGCCATTTTTTCTGCTAGAATAAATGACCACTACCTGCGTAAACCCACTCATTGTCACTTTTTTTTTTTTAATTTATTTTAAGCATGGTGGACAGACTAGACTTCTATATTCTTAAGTAAATGCAGGCTGCTGTTGACATCATTGCATGATCATAGCTTTTCTCTGCAGAATGAAGACCAAGTAGAACTCTTCTTCTTTGGAGCTTCTGAACATGCTAGATTATTGTGCTTTCTGCATTTGGCCTTCTTATGTAATAAGAAATAAGAAATTCCTAATAAAATACTATTTTACCTAGCTCCTGAAGACTAGTGCTCTGCAGAATTCTGCACCACTTCCATGTTTTTTTCCTTCTGAAAGACAGTTAAAAGATGATGAAGCTGAGGTTTTCTTGGCAGGGCCAGGTGATACGCTGAGGGGCAGTGGTCACAAATTCCAGCCTAGATTGGCAATATTCCAGCTCTGGAAAGATGAGTGATGAAGAGTCCTCCAGAGATCTCTTCCCACCAACATATCCACGTTTTGGTGAACCACATTCTTAGAGCTGACCCAGTATTGCTCTCTCTCCAGGTGCGTCAGTCTGCCATGACTATTGTGCCTTCCGTAAAGCTGGAAGATTTACCCGTCGTAGTCAGATTCATCCTCCATAATGTCAAGGCTGCAGATGCAGCAGAGGTACAATAGTCACTGTGTACTAAAAGGAAATAAGGGAATAAAAGAATAAGGAAATAAAAGAAATAATCCAGTGTGTGTTTTGACAGAGGCCAGTTGCTTCAGGCGAAGGGTCGTGCACTTTAATATTTCCAAGTAACATTTTTAGTGTTGCCAAACATAGTGGAAACTATGTCTGTCTTTGGTGTGCATTTGCTTATGCTTTCAGGGATGAGAATTGTAACATCCTGTTTTGCTGACTTAACAGATTCTGAGAGTTTTTAACTATTTTTTTTCAGGGCTAGCATCTTAATTGAAAGTAGTCCAATTATAATGGGTTCAATTCTTAGACTAAAGACCTGTGGTTGGGTGGCAACTTTAAACCTTTGAATTTTGCCTAAAAATTTTAACTCTCAGCCCTCTTAAGTGGTTTAAATTCCAGAAGTGTTGAAAAGACCTATGATTGTGATTTGGTAATTCTGCTTTTGTTTTCTCCACTGAAATCTGTTCTAAATCATATTTTGAAAACCTTCCCACAAAGGGTGGTTTTGAAGAATTTTTCAGTTTCAATTTTAAACCTCCTCTTTTTTTGGAGTTGCTTTATCTAAACAAAACATATTCCAAATATTTGAAAAATGAGCTGGGTTTTGGAATCCAGCCTTGCTGAGCTATTGAAAATGCCTTTTTTTTTTTTTTTTTTTCTCCCCTCACCCCAATTTAAGCCAGATGTGGAACATTATCTGCCCACATCTTTCACGGAAACCAATGTGAAAACAGCACAGGTGGGAATTTTGTGGAATAACTCTTAAGAAATCTTCCCCATGATCTGATGGTGCTGAGCAAAGTGCTTGTCAATTCAGTTTTAAAATAAAAATTACTAAGCATAGTTGAATGCTTATGAGTATTTACAAATACATTAGTTCTGGATCTGTAAATGCAGGGTTATTCTATAGGGTTGTATTTTCTTTTCCGCAATGTATTTTGCCTCTTTCCTCATCAGTCATAGTGATTTATACAGGGATTTGTATTCTACAGGTGATTTCTGACCTTCGTAAGAACTTGGATCTGTCATCGTGCATTCTGCCCTTGCAGATCCTTGGTTCCCAGAAGAAGCTTAAAAGCCAAGTTCCAGCCAGGTACTTAAGCTTACTTGCATGAATCTTCAAGGGGAAGACAGGACAAGAGGACTCCAGCTTAGTTTTTCCCTAACTAATCTCTTGGGCACACCTAGTTACACGCATGAACCTCGCTTATCCTCCCCAGAGGTCCCTTCCAACCTTAAGCATTCTATGATTTTTTTCACTACTGGTTCCGACACCTCCCTTCCTGCTTGGTGCTAATTTCCCTATTCATGCAGTTCCTTTTGAGCCAGCTGTCTTTTTGTACAAGTCCAACTGTAATAATTTTGCTGATAGCTCATTTTTTTCTTTCCCTCCAGGACATCACTGGTTGGTGCTGTTACCTCTGCCCCCAACCTCTTCAAAATTCTCTTCTGAAACAGCCTATCCTTGCCAAAATACTCCTTTTAGAGAGTCTTTGCTTTAAGTAACCACCGTGATTTTAGGCTGACTTGTTCCTTTTCCTGCAGTGTTCACAGTAGCAGTCTCCTCCTTTGTTTCTGTTTACAGTTCTTCCGTGAGCCAAGTAGCCACCAGCCAGAATTGCGTGAAGCTACTTTTTGATGCAATCAAATTGGCTGTGAGATTTCAGAAGGATGTTTCTGAAGCCTGGATTAAGGTCAGATGAACTCTTAGTCTTTTCTTTACCTTATGTAATTGAATCCCTATGTTGAGCCTGAGCCCTTCCTGTAATCAAATATGGTACCAAAAGTGTTACCCATTTGCTTCACTGATAGAGATTTCATTCCGTGTTCCAAATTCTCTCTCTCTCTCTTTTTTTTTTTTTTTTTAGGAGTCTGTTCTCTTCCCCAGTTACATATTTCAAAGTGTCCAGCAGCTTTCACAACAGCTGCTGGGCACTGTTACCTCTACCCTGCAGACCTCCAAACTTGAAAGTGCAGGATAAACCCGAGTCTAGAGGTTTTCTGTAGACTTCTGTAGACTTTTTCTGTAGGAGAGAGTTTTTCTGGAAAAAAATCACCTTTTTTTTAATCTGCATGAAAATAAAAATGTTGAGACATTTTAAAAATCCTTGACAATGAATGTTGGCTGGCATTGTGCTAAATTTAATTTTTAAATTGTGTTTCATCGTAAATCGTAAGACTGCATCATGTTCTCAGCCTTTTATTACTCAATACTTTAGGTCCCTTTTCAAGCTTGATGTTATTTGAGACTGTCCTTGTTCAAACTGAATGCTCATGTTCTTTTTGGGGGAGATGGATTCTTCATTATTGCAAGACTTCGCTTGCTGTTTTGGAGAGATGTTCTGTCGTACAGAAGGAGAAGCACATGCACAATATTTCTCTTGGTCTGCCTTTTTCGATTTGTGTTTGTTTCTGTTGTTTAACATGCATGGTTTGAAATGTTGTATTGTACTTTAGTGTAACAAGTTTTTGTTTGTTTTTCTACTTTAGGCTATTGAGAACAACATGTCTGTATCTGACTGTAAGGTAACACTTCTGACTGTTCCTGTCCTTGGGAGTGTGCCCTCCTGTTGATTTTTGCAAGGGCTTTTTCCATGGTTGCTTATAGAGATAATTTTACAGTTAGAGCAGATGTTGCATGGGTGGTTCTATGGATATTTGGATTATTCCCAGTAAACAGCCATCTTTTTTTCTTTTTTCTTTTTTTTCTCCTGTAACTCTTAATTCATCCCTTCTAAAGCCCTTGGGGCAGAGTTGACCTGCTTTGATTTCTATCTTGTTGACCCTTGAGTTTTTCTACAGTTGTGTCTGCTAGAGAGATGGATTTTGAGCTCTTGATTTTCTTCTTAGTTTTAATTTCATAGTATGTAGATATGTAGTCTGTTTAATGTCATTTCAACATACTGATAGGCTGCTATTTCCTATGGAAAGGTTCTGGATCTGATAGTTCTACTCCTGATTCATTCTACAAACTCCAAGAACAGGAAGCAAACAGAGAAAGTTTTGAGGAGCAAAATTCGACTTGGCTGTGTGCCAGAACAGCTGATGCAGGAGGCCTTCCAAAATCATTCTCTGGTCAGTGCTTATTCTGCTTTGGGACTTCCCTTTCTCTTTTTATCCTTCAAATACCTTGTCAGATGATCGTTTAGCCCGGTACTGCATTATGTGCTCCTATTGCTGTAGTTTGGTAGCTGAGCAACCTCCAGAAATGCATGTTCCCTGTTGCAACAGTCCTGTGGTTTTCTAGAGATGAGTCCTCCTTGGAGCTGGACGAGCTTCTTGATGCAAAAACTCTTAAACTCAGTGTGCTCTAGCCCAGGATCCCTACTTTGTGCTCCTGTGTCCTGCAATATTTTTAAAAGTTCATGTGTTTTATTTACAGTTTTTCAAGTACAATATTTTCTAGGGCTACATGTGGATATGTATTAGGTGTTTGTGTAGTACTATGAGAAAACTGAGAGGGTCAGTGCTGTTTGTCAGGAGGTGGGTAGCAGGTAAAAACACTGGGTTATGAATTTAAAGTGGGGTTTAAAGTGTATTAATGCTTTAATTAGGCACTCTTATTCTGAATAAAAGTGGATTTAATTTAGTTTTACTTTAATTCTCTTCTACATTAAATTAAGAGGAATTCAGGTCCCTTGACATCCGAACAAGAACTTATTCAAAGGAGCTCTGTGTAACAAAGCTCACTTTAAAAGCTAACTTAGATTTTTCTTAGTATTTTGATGTAATTTTATTTAGCGGTGTGTTGTGAAGTGTTGTGAGCTCTGTAGCACTGCAGATTGGCCTTGGGAAACCCATTCTTGTGTGCCATATATGTTCCTTTTGCCATTTTTGCTAGAAAAGACAGGAAGAGAATTGGGGAAAACACCTACTGGACTAGAGAAACTCCTTCAAGATGAAATACATCACCTTTCTATCAGAACTGAGGGTGTTGAAGACAAGCAGCAATAATCCTTTCTCTTCTGTGTCTGTATTTCAGGTTATCAAAGACTTCTTTCCTTCAATCCTAGCCCTTGCTCAGATGTTCCTGCCTTCTGCGCATCCAGCCTTGGTTTCCTTTGGCAGCTGCATGTACAAACAAGCGTTTGCAGCCTTCGACACTTACTGTCAGCAGGTGTGGCAGGATGAACGGCATCCGCTTGCTTTGTTTTCACTTTATCACAGCACATAAGTCAGGCTCCTCTAGGTGGAGAGGACTTGAGGAAAGAGGAAGCTTTTGAAGATCTGTAGAGAGCCCGAGCAGAAGTTGGGCACAAATCACAGCAAGGCTCTGGCAGCTGCAAACTCAAGCACAGAGACCCCTGAGAAGCAGGGAGCAAACAGGCCTCAGAGGTGGTGGGGACAGAAACACTCAAGGAGCAGGGGGTGCCATGCTGACTACCCAGAAAGCAATCAAGGTGTCTGAGATCTAGCTTGGAAGCCTTACTAGCCTACAAGGTGGCAGTGAGCAGAGATTTGTTCATAAATTCTTCTTATTTCTGCCTTATTTAGCCTGCTGTGAACTGAGGAGGAAGTTAGAATTCTCTGGGTTCTGTTTAGTTATGATTATCTGTACCCGATCCATTTAGTTTATATAAGCAAACCAGGGCAAACCTCTTTTTCTTAATCTTTCACCTATTTCTTTTCCTTTTTTTTCCCCCTCAGGAAGTTGTGAGTGCTTTGGTGACCCACGTGTGCGGTGGAAATGAGGCAGAAGCAGATATTTCTTTGGACGTGCTCACAGATTTGGTGGTTCTGCATCCATCCCTGCTGATGCGATATGCCACCTTTGTGAAGGTAAGGGATGTTTCCTGGGGCAGGCTGCATTTCAAGACCCTTGTTCTAGCTTGTCCCAGATCCAGAACCTATCAATGCCTTTTAGAAACGGAGTAAATGGAATAACCGTTGTAAGCTAACTGTCTTGAGAAATGAAGAGATCAGAAAAGGGTCTGCTATGAAAGGGTGTTCTGTAAGATAGGACTGTGTTTTGTTTATTTTTTTGAGTGAAACCTATGATAGGAGGGTTTTTTTTTTTTTTTTCAGGTTTCTTTTTATTAATATCAGCTATTGCAAATACTTGAGAAAACTTTGTCTCCCTTGCAACCTGCCCTGGTGCCTTCTCTGCCATGTTGAAGGATTGGCAATACTTTTGAAATATAAAACAAAGCGTATGGTGGGGACAGGAAAGGACCCCAAAAACTGAAAAGAAGGCAGCACCCAATGAGGAGAAGAAATATTTTTTTTTCCTTTTTGAACTAAGGAGAATGGTAAAGTGTTGAGCCAGGCCTGACAAACAGTTTGTTTCCAAAAATAGTAAAAGGTGGAGGTGTAGTGGGGAGCAAAATAGCAAGGGGAGGATGTAGTTTTACTTTCTGTGAATACTCTCCCATTTGTGGTGTTTTGTAGTTTAAATACTCCCTGTATTTAAGAGCCCTTGATGGGTCTGAGTACATGTATTCCCTGCTACCTTGGGCTTTCTTTTGAGCCCATTTGATGGGAGAGGAGTGTGCAGTTTAAGTAGGCACTGGGAAAGCTGCATGCTCCCTGCATGTTTGGATGGTTGATTTTTAAATTTAAATCGCTTGATTAGCATGTGATAAAAAGTCATTCAGGTCTGCTGTAAGAATTCACATGCAATCTGTTGCATATTCATCCCCAAAGTAGGGGAGAAATGGGACTTAGTGCATCCTCCCTCTGCCTGGAGGCAGGCAAGGGCAGAGGTTTAACAGCAGGGCTTCAGAGAGGCTCTCCTCCAATTTCTGCTCTTCACTGAATGCCCTGGCAAAAGTCTGCTGGGCCAGCACTAGCTCACTTGTCCACTGAGATCTTTCACATTCCTCCTGACCTTGGTCACTCCTCCTTGTGCTGGCAGGTGTCTCTTGTTCATTCTTGGTCACCTGATGGTTTCTAGTGGCGAAACTTGATGCATTAGCAAAGCCTTTACATTAAATATCTTAATTAATGCTTTGGCAAGACCTCAAGGCCAGGCTGCGTGCCAGGTTTGACAAGCCTCTTGGAGGTGGTTGATACCCTCAAGCCAGTTACCTGCAAAAAGATGTGTAGAGCTGAAGATGTCTGGCTGGCACAGGCCTGGAGCATCTTCAGCGGAGAGAGAATATGCAACTATTAGCAAGGTTCATCTTCCCAGATGGCCATTTTTTAATTTTAAAACTTGTTGGGTGAGGTTTCTTGGAGGTAGCAAAAGGTGTTATCTAGTTGTGCTGTCATCCCTGTCAAACTCAGTGCCTCATTCTGTGCTGTTCTTAAGGAATGGCTAGAAGTAGGAGAAAAATAATACTAGCAAAATATCAACCTGGTGACAGGAAAGCTAGCATTGTTCTGGGAAAAATGGAACTGTGTTCTCTGAAACACCAGAGAGTGATTAAAAGCTTGACTGTTACAGGGCTTGGAAAGGATTAGCAAAATAAGGCATGTTTGTTTTGCCAAATACTTTGAATCCTTGGACTAAATCTGTGATAGAAGCTGTCAGCAAAGGGATTGCAACACGCCCCAAATGCGTGTGAGAACCTGTGTATTCTTCTCATTCAGCCTCTGAAATAAGGAGCTGCTGTGACTGAGGCCAGAGCAACAGTTTTGCCTCTGTTTATTTAATTGAATGTAAGTTTTTCTCTCATGTACAAAAAAAAGGTGAAGTTAATTGGCCTCTCTGTGATTTACACTGGGCATCTTGTTGAGGAGGGAAGGGCTTCTTGAAGTGTTCAAGCTAGTTTTTGATTTCTCTCTTACAGACCATTTTAGACTCTACACAAAAACTGAATCCATGCCAGATCCGGAAGCTTTTCTACATTCTCAGCATGCTGGCGTTCAGCCAGAGGCAAGAAGGGAGCTATATCCAGGTGAGCAGAGAGAGAAGAGGAAGGAGTGTTTAGCCTGTGTGTAAGCAGATGTCTTGGAGTAACTGTCTTTTGTGACTTTTTTTTTTTTTTTTTTTTTTTTTTTTTTCCCAAATGTCTGCGTTTAAAATTCTCCTACTAGTTGTGCACGTGTTTGTGCACACTTGCTTGAGACCCCAAAGGAAAATCTTTCAGGATCTTGGAGATTGTGGCCTTGTTTCTTCTCTCTTCCCTGCTTAGTCCATGGCACGTAATGCGCAGCCCACCTGGGGCCATCTCGGGGCTTCTCACTGATGCTCTCTGCTGCCCAAGGGTTTCAGCTGCTCAGCAGGTTTGACTCCTTGCTGAGCTGTTCCCTCTGTGCCTTTGCCTTAAGTTTTTTTTTTTTTTTTTTTTGTGTGTTCCTCGTGGATGAAATCTGGACTAACTACATGCTCTGTGCATTAATTAGGGCAAAATCAAAACAAGCTATTTTTAATACTGTTTGCAGCCTTATCTAGAGATGTGAGTCATCACACACTAAATGTGCTTTCCTTTTATTGGGATTACAGTTTTGTAAACAATCTTAAAGCCTTTGGAGATGCCATTAAGTGAAGTTGTTGATGGCAGTGGGAGTGATGCACACGAGTACCTGTGTGGTGACCGTCTGTGTCTTACTCTTTAGGATGACATGCACATGGTGATCAGGAAATGGCTCTCCAGCACTGTTCCTAACCATAAACAAATGGGGATTATCGGTGCTGTGACCATGATAGGCAGCATGACCTTAAAAAGGTGAGAGGGAATGTAAAAAAAAAAAACAAATTTAACATGCTTTAGGAGCGGGCTTGATGTGGGGGGACCAAGAGAAGGGGGTGTTGCCTTCTAGCTTAGGCGGATCTTCTTCAGATCCACTAATTTAAAAGTCTTTTCTGCACATTGCAGTGATTTATGTTGCAGCTTGGTCAGTAATGCTTTCCTGCTGCTAATTTTGAAGGCATCCTTAATTTCTTGATGGTTATTGATGGATGTCTCCACTGGCGCCAGCGGTGCCAGTCAGTTCTGGACACTAGGATGCACTGCCTGCAAATCAGTTTCTGACACATGGGCTGTACAGACTGACATGCTCCATGTTTCAGTGTAGGGAAATCTAAAACAGAAGTGAGAAGAAAGGTTGTCACTGCTGTGCTGGGCACTGAAGTGATAGTTTCTGAAGTGCTGTGTTAATTACTGACAAGCAATGTTGATAAACCAGGCAAGCTGTGACATTAATTAAAGCACTTAGAACATACAGAGTTGATGAATGTTGGGAAACCTCACTTAATTCACTTGTGTTTCTTTATAAAACACTTTTGCTGATTATTACATGGAGTGAAAAGCCTATCTTAGCTCCAGTTCTGATCCATGGACCTCAGATTGCTGCCATAGCACTGACCTCAGATTTGCTGATTTAGAGGCACCAGTTTAAGTCTCAGATTTCGAGAGGAGGTTTAGAAAATCCTAAAATGTAGAATTCCGGCCAAAAAAAAAAAAAGCCTCAAGGCCCCTTAGTGGCAGATAGGTTGCTGGATATAATGCACACAGATAATTCCACTCTGGTAGATCATGTTCTGTGCTCCAGAAAAGAACAAAAAAGGGGAGAAAAACATTGTGGAAACTGTCTATTCAATCTGTGGAAAGATTCCTTCCCAAATCCCAGTCTGATCCAAGCATGTGGGGAAAATTTGTGCGCTGGTACTTGAGAAGGATCTTTGCAGCACGTTGGATCTTGCTGTGCTTTACTCAGCATTCTCTCCGATTTCTTAGAAACAGATTGGAGGAGAAGGGCTTCATGCCAAATTATCAGAGGAAAAACTACCATTCTGAACCCTGTGGGTAAGCAGCAGGAACATGATTAGTTGTTCAAATGTACCCCTGCATGTAACAGACTGATGGGAAGGTGAGACACTATGGCATTTGGAAGAGGTGATGACTGGAGGACTAAGGTTTCCATAGGTTCCAACAGGTTAAGAAAAAACATATCCATGAAAACAATCTGTCCTGAAATAACAGTAGGCCTTTCCATAATAATGTTCCAAAGTGCATCTTTTTCGTGTGTAATTTTTCAATTTATGGAGGAGGAACCCTGTGTGTGTGTGAGTTGATTTTGCCCCAAGCGTTATGAAGCAAAAATTATCGCCTGCTTTCAGAAACGAAGGAGATGGTTCCATGGAGAGATCAGAGCTGAACAGCGAGCATGACGGGCAGGTGAGTGCCACTAACTGATACCTGCTGCAGACATTGTAGGAGAAAGGGGGGAGATGCAGAGCTTTGGCTGCAGGCACTGTTTTGGGAAAGAAATGCAGGTCTTTAGGGATTTATATCTAATGGGCCTAGGATTGTTGCATGGTGCTGCAGAGCGAAGAAACTGTGAAGAATGGCTTTGGAGAAGCAAGGGTCTGTATTTAGATAGCACTTGCTGGACTTGCCAGCCCAGACCCAGCAGTGCTACAAACATCTCGTTAAAGTCCCCAGTCAAGATTTCATTTCAAATGTAAATGAGAGAAACAGGAAAATTAGGCAAATTCTACTTTTCCCTGAAGCTGGCAGCAGTGCATCTCTTGTCATCTAGAGAAACCATTTTCCCTGTGTAGGATTGGCCTAGCCAGTTTTTAACTTAATTCTGTTAGAACCATCTTCCTAGGACTGGTGTCCTATGTAAGGGTGGCTCTGGGAAGATTCCTGTGTATGACTGCATGGTGGGGCATGGCCAACTCCTTAAAAGCCCCATATTCCCTATGAAAAGGGGATCTCTGTAAGACCTGACACCATGGACTTTTACCCCAGAGCTGGGACTCTTGGACATCCTCAGGGTAAATGAATTCAACAAGGGTAGGGAATCAAAGTAAACGCTTCCGTGTGTCCATATATCATACCCATCTGTATAGACTACTCTTTCTCTTTCAGCTTTCTACGTTGTTGGACCTTGTGGGTTTCTGCTGTGAGCAAACACCAGAGGCCTTGGCTTTGTACTATGATGAATTTGCCAATTTGATTGAGAAGCAGAGGGGCAATTTGGACCTGCAGCTCCTGGTACGTGTGGTTTAGAGTGGTTTGAACCTAACCATTAAATGCCAGTCTCCTGAAATGCAGCTGGTGCAGAGTTTTTTTGGTCTTTCCATAATTTGTTTGTCCAGACTCTGTCACACCCACTGATTTACATCTCCTTTAATTGTTGTTAACAATGTGAGTTAAGTATGTGGGACACATTATGTGAAACAAAACTGTCAGCATTTCATATCTCTTCACCGTGATGAGCCATTCCTAGGGCAGAGAAGTCTTCTTAACTGCTTTCCTCTTCCAGGAGGGGAGTTCCTAGACAAGTCTACCTCTGACAAGCAGGGAAAATATTCGTTGTGCATCCTTGGTAATGTTTCCTAGTTTTGTCTCTAAAGGGCAGGCCCTGCTTCTCCTGGAAGGTCTTTGGGCTTCACTGCTGGAACTGTTCCAGAGCACTTTTGCTTGGCATTATTTTCTGCATATTCCAGCACTGCAGTTTTAGCTTTCTGTGCTGAGCCCATTTGCTGAACAGTCTTTTTCCTCTCCTTATAGGACCAGTTTGGCAAGAGTTTGGTGGAGGACTTTCCCAATGACTTTGTGGTGGATCTCAGCCCCGTGGTGGATGGGTATGCTGAAAGCAGGCTTGGTGTTACTGATGTTCCTGTGTCTTTCAACATGATCATTCTCTCGACTAATTTTTGTTTTCTTTCCCTGCAGAACGTTCTTGTTCCCATTGAAATCTTTGTATAATCTGGACGAAGATGAAAGTCAGGGAGCAATTGCTATTAACCTGTTGCCGCTGGTGTCACAGAGCGAGCTTGGCAGGGTCAGCGATGGAGCGAGTAACCCAAGTAAAAGGTACTTTGACACTTGCACCGAGGGGCCATTTCATAGTTAAAGAAGTTGTGTTTTCATTTGGTGCCATGCGCTGTGCACAACCCTGCCTGCCAAAATGGCTGACTGGGATGTGGGTGGAGAAGTTAAATTTCCTGTGGTCTTGTCCTTTTTCTGTTGTTAGACACGTCCAGATAGGTCCAGAGGCGTAAGCGTGTGGCTGGGAACTAGCAGTCTGTTCTGTCTCAATCTGTCCAGGTGATCTGGAGTAGATAATAGTGGATCTGAACTTTGTGTTCCATCTGGCAAATGAGACAAATGTTTCAAATCAAATAGCTCTTTCTTCTAGTGTTAATGAAATAGTGGGGACCATGCTTGATACTATATTGAGTGGATAGGCAACTCTGAAGCGGCAAAAATCACTTTTGACCAGTGATTCTCAGGTATATTCACCAAAGACTTAGTGTTAATAGCACGTGCTTTGGGCAGAGAGGAACCTTGTGAAGTTTAACGCAGGGAAGTGGATAGTCTTGCACCCAAGGAGGAATTAGCCCAAACACCAGCATAAGCTGGGGCTGATCTGCCAGTGAGCAGCTTTGCAGAGAAGAATCCGGGGTCCTGGTGGGCAACAAGTTGCACATAGGCCAGCAATGTACCCTTGTTGCGAAAGAGGTCAACAGCATCCTGGGCTATAGGAGGAAGTGTTGCAAACAAGTCAAGGGAGGTGTTCCTTCCCTCTGCTCGGCACCGCTGAGGACACATCTGTAGTGCTGTGCCCAGTTCTGGGCTCCACAATGCAAGAAAGACATGGACCTGCTGGAGCAAGGCCAAGAAAGGTCCCAAAGATGATGAGATGCCTGGAGCTTCTGTCATACAAGAAGAGCATGAGGAGCTGAGGCACTTTAGCCTGGAGAAGGCTCAAGGGAATCTTACATATGTTTATAAATATATGACAGGAGGGTGCAAAGAAGATGGAGCCAGACTCTTCTCAGGGGCAGCCACTGACAGGACAGGAGGCAATGGATGCAAACTGAAACAGGAATTTCCATGTAAATGTAAGAAAATACTACTGTGCTGCGTGGGAGGCTGAACACTGGCGCAGGCTGCCAAGCTAGGCTGTAAAGTCTCCATCCTTTGAGATGTTCAAAAGCCAAGTGGACACAGTCGTGGGCATCCTGCCCTACGAGACTGTGATTAAGCAGCACCAGAATTGGATCAGGTGATCACCACAGGTGACTTCCAACCCCAACTATTCCTCAATTCATTCTCACCTGAAGGCTTTGCAGTTGGGAGATGGAGTAAGAGGTGTCTATGCAATAAAACCTCTAATGAAACAGTAAGGTGGCAAAGTTAAAAATAATAAAAGGATTTTTTTTAACTGACACTTTCACATCCTGCAGAACTTATTGCTGCAAAATTTGATTGAGAGTTAGAAAAAAGGACATGACCATTTAGAATGAGCAACAAAAATATATATCTACTTTACTTGCATCTATGGAAAAATGTTCATTTTCCTTACTCAGTGTGAACAGCAGAATGCTAGAAAACATTAAAGTTTCTTCACTGCTTGCAACAGTCTTTTTTTAATTATGTATATTTTGATTTCTGTTAGAAACAAATGTGTTGCCATTTTTGGTTAAGTACAACATTTTTTTTGGCCCTTATGTTTTTCCAAATAATTGGTGATCATAGATTTTTTTTTTTTTTTTTCCTTTGTCCATTGGGACTAAAGCCAAGGAAAACAAGTATGGTGCATTTCTGGTGGGTGTTGCTGGGACTTTCAAAAAGCAAAATAGAAGGCATAGACAAGGTGCTATGGAAGGACGAGGAGCACGTCCTAAATGCATGTGGAAAACATATAACCAATTTTTTTCCTTCCAGGATAATATCACCAATATGTCTGTCACCCTCTTTCCGACTGCTGAGACTCTACACTGGAGAGCAAAACAACGGGAGCTTGGAGGAGATTGATGCCTTGTTAGGTATGAGAAATGGGCTTCCAGCAGAGCCCATCTGATTTATTCTTGTCATCACAGATCTGCAAAGACATCTGGTAGTCCTGGGAAAACCTGTGTGGTTTGTGAAGGAAGGTCAGGAACTCTGGTGTGTACAAACTGGATGAGAGGCAGAAGAGACAACTGCTCTGTTTGGGAATGGAGTGGCTGGGTTTACTATCAACGGTTATTGGTATTGAAACAGGCACCAAGAAGATAAATTGTTGACAAAAGACTGAAGGATCAGAGTAGGATGAGCAAAACTATCCAACTCATTCTCTTCCTGTCTTTCCCAGGTTGTCCCCTCTATCTGACTGACCTGGAGGTTGAAGGGAAGCTGGATTCTCTCTCCAAGCAGGAAAGGGAATTTCTGTGCTTGCTTCTGTTCCATGCACTCAATTGGTTCCGCGAGGTGAGTGAAGTTGGCCTGGAATCTGGTCTGCAGGTTTGGAGCAGCGCTGAGGAGTAGCGCTTAGAAATGTAACCTTGGACTTCAAAAGTGCAGTTCTTATTGAGGAAGTCTTGTCTTTGGGAATCGTTTCTATGAAGATCTTGGTGTTTACTCCACCTTCTTCTCTTTGCTAACAGGTGACCTGTCTGCTGTTGCTAGCATCAACTGTGCTGCTCTTGGGCAGGGTCTCAAAGCAGTGCCTTGCAGATGTGTTTTGTACCTGCCGTTCAGTGCACTGTGCACTGAGACTCATTGGAGTGAATGAAAATGAATTTCAGTACTGAAGGCAGGATGTCATAAACCCCCAATATACCTCAATTATAAGAAAAGTGAAAGCTGCAGTAGCAGAGTGGGGCATCAGATCTCTCCATGTTGTATTAACAGAAGAGTAGCCAGCAGGTGAAGGGAGGAGCTTATTGCCCTCTGCTTGGTATGTGTGAGGCACCACCTGCAGTACTGTGAACAGTCTGGGCTCCCCTTGGTGAGTTCAGCAGAAGCCACCAAGATGAGGAGTAGCTGGAATGCATGAGATATGGGGAGAGGCTGGAAAAACTCATTTTATGAGAAGGTGAGAACATACTATGGTCTCCTACCCTCCCAACAGGAGGATATGGAAAAGATGGAGCCAGACTCTTCCCAAGGTTGTGCAAGAGAAGCACGAGGGGCAGCAATCAGAACTGGCACCAGGGAAAACCTGACTAGATAAAAGGAAAATCTTTTATCCTACGGGTGACCAAACACTGGGACAGGGTTGTGCTCCACTTCCACGGAAGTTGAGCTCTCTATCCCTGGAGATACTCAGTGCTGTACTGCAAAGCACCTGTCAACATGCACTGTACAGGAGAACTTGGCCAGCACAGATACCTTCCTCTGCACTTTTAGGGGAGCCAATGAGCATTACAAGCTCAACCTTTTTCTCAAATGTAGGAAGGTCATCATGGATGAGCTTTCTTCACACAGTTCAGGTACAGTCATACAGGCCACTTCTGCTAAATGTCGTGTGCTAACTCAGGATTTGTGGATGTTTCTTTGAAAATAAAAGCTAGTAAAAGTGAGTAGAAATCTCTCTTATTCATGGTGGGTTTGGTTTGTGTCTGCAGGTTGTAAATGCCTTTTGCCAGCAACAGGATGCTGAGATGAAGGGGAAAGTTTTGACTCGTCTACAGAACATCACAGAGTTGCAGAAAGTGCTGGGCAAATGCTTAGCAGGTGAGTTGGTACCAAAACTGAGATTTGGCACAGATGACCTGAAGCAAATGAGCTGTTGGCTGCAGCTGAGTTATGCTCATATAGTGAGTTCTGTTATGAAGAACTTGTATGTTCTGTGTTTGCCCCAGTTGCAAAGAGAAAGGTGTTGACTAAAACATCAGTGAAAGCAGTATCTACTGCATGTTTTCAGTGACCTGAAAGTTCATGCAGCGACAGCTAAAATTTTAAGTTTGTCTGAGTTCAAATTGCCCTTCTTAATTACCTCCTCAATGGGATTTGTGTGCTTACCTTCAATTCTTCATCAACTATTCCCAGACAGGCTTGATAAAATCCGCTTGATCATGGTGGATACTGGGATAAACCAAATCCTGTCCATAGGAGACAATCTCTGTTTGTAAATCAACAGACAAACTCCATCCTAGATAAAGAGCAGCCTCAACACCTTGAAATTACTCCAACAGCACTACAGGGGCAGCAATGAAAGACCTCAAATATGATGGTGTGGGTTTTTTTTAAGCATTACTAATATGGACAAATGCCCAAAGACAGCTCCGCTCTTGTAATCTTTGATCGGTGGAATGAAAAGAACTGTTATTTTAGGGCAGTGGGGAAATAGGGTGAGGTTGGTTGAAGCTAAATCCACTGGAAAATAGGAGCAAGGGGACATTCACCAGGATAGTGAGGCCTAGGGTTCTTCTTTGGATATGCACCTTGCAGGTGTCTTGTCATTCACAAAATGAACTAATGAATTCTACATTTTGATTCTTCCAGCAACCCCTGGCTATATCCCACCACCAGCTACTTTTGATTCTGAAGCCCTGGAGGCAGTTCCATCCAGCAGTGCTGCTGGTCCAGTGAAGAAAAAGAATGGTAAAGAAAAATTGAAGTGTTTAAGCAAACAGATATGACACGAGGTTTGACTGACATGTTGCACTGCAGCCATTGCACTGTGTGTGTGTGTGTAAAGCACAGAATCCCTGGCATGGACTTTCAAGTTTGCAATCTTATCTGATTGCAACCAAACTGGGGATATATTTAAAAAAAAAATCCTATCCCAGTCAGATGGTGGTCTTAGCATCCAGCATTTAGAACCCGTGGCCTTCACCTGCCAAAGTAGTTGCTGCAGCAGTTAGGAGTTCTGGCTGCAAGGGGGTTGTGCACATGTGTGGTGCTGAGCGTGTGACTTGAGCTGCCTTGACAGTCTCTGTCCTCTGCGTTGTACCTAACTGCTCTCTTAGGAGCATTGTCACAGCTCTCCTGCACAAGATCCTTCTGTGATCCTTTCTCATTTCCAGCTCTCAAAGAGAAGAAACAGAACTTGCCTTTCAGGTTTTTAAGCTGAATTCCTGAAGATTTGATTTGTTCTTTAGTTTTACTTCTAATTTAGATTAATGTTGACTGAAAGGTGTCTGTGTTCAGCTAAGCTGAAGCTTAGCTGAAGCTAAATCCATCTTCAAAAATGTACTTGCCACTCAATGAAAGCAAATGGAAAAGTGCCACAAATCAGAGAGCCCTTTTCTCCTGTGCCTTCACAAATCCATTTTGTAGGGACTGGACCCATCACACAAGTGTGTAAATAAGGTAGGAGTATTATGATTGCTCTGCAGAAAAGAGGAGCATCCATCACTTCCGCTGATTTGCTTTGAAAAAGGAAGAGGAAGTGTCAGACAGGTAAGCTCAGGCTAAGCCTTTTGCAAGAGATTCCTGAGCTCAACTTAATTACTTACAAAAGTCAGTGAATGCTGTGGCCTTGGGTGAATCCTTGAGAAGATACAGGTATGACGCCAACCTCACTCCTCTTCTACATGTGCAGCATCTTGTTGTGTTTGAACCAAATTTAATAGTTTGTCACCATCACATCAGAGGATGTTTTCCACCCCTCTGCTCTAAGTTACCTGTCCCTCGTCCTGGCTGTGGTGGTCACTTGATTACACAGAAAACCACTTTGGCTGTTCAATTCTTGCTCAGTTGCTTATTTTTCCACTGTTTTAACAAGTTGGCTCTGCCTACCCAGTAATGAGAGTGTCTAAATCAGTGCAAGGCCAGATTTGGGAGCGTGGGGCTGGGAGCATGAGAAAGGTGGGAGGAGCAGGGCTACCTCTACACCAGTAGATCATCATCATGAAATTTAAGCTGAGATGGCACTTTAGAGAAGAGGGAGCAAGGAGCTCTTTAGAAAAGATGTCTTAAATTCACTTTCATGTCTGAATCAGAGAGGTTATTTACTGTAATGTGGAGGACTTTCACCATATAATTCAGTTTCATTGATACTGTTTTGCTTCCTTTTTGGCTTCTAAAAGAGGTCACAGAGATACAGAAACAGAAGTCTATGATGCTCATGAGAGCAGCAATTGTAAAAGGGCAGGTGAATACATATGCCAAATTTCCCAGTTGTTGGGAGATTTCCTGGAGCACTCCCTTTTCCATGCTGTTTATGGAGAAAGCAGTTCCTGAAAGGCCGCCCTTGCTGACTCCATCAGAAAAGTGCCCATTTAGCCCTACATTCTACTGCTTCTCCTCTAACAAGCTTTGAGTCCATAAAAACACCTTTCTTCCCATCCCAACTCAACTCTTTAATAGCCTTTGGTGCAAAACTTTAAAGACTTCTTGGAGATCTGCATCTCCCCTATCCATATGCTCTCAGCACTCATGTAGAGCTGTGACAGGCTGGTGAGCAGACTTTTCCTTTGCCGTAGCCCTATAACTCTTTTCCAACAGACTATTTGTTGTTTGCTCAGTGGTTTTTATTACTGCAGACAACATGCCATTTTCCTAGGGATGGAAATCAGACTCACTGGTCTCTAGGGAGACTCTTTGCATCAATGGGATTTACACTTGTTTTATTTTCTTAACATGATTAAAAAAAAAAAAAGCCCACAATGCGGCTGGCTCTGTTTGGGACCACGATATGGACGACACACAGTCAGTGCATGTTCCACACTTTCTTAGATCTGATTGATCTAAGATACAGTACAACTTGTGCCGTTTTCCTGCTTCAAAGCCCGGGTAGGTCCTTCTGTGCTGAGCACAGCGTCGCCTTGGTTTCTAAAGTTGTTTTTCTTTTCAAGGAAGGAAGAAAAAGTCTGACGGCAGCAAAACCTTCTCTGACCGTTCCCAAGTGGATGAATGTTCTGAGGGAAATCAGCCTGATACCGAGCTGTCCGAGCTGGAGAAGGTAGTTACATATTCCAGGGACTTGAGAAGGGCAGACAAGAGGAGGCAACAGAGAAGCATAACTTAAAAACACTGAGAGAGGAGCTATTAATTGCAGAAGTTAATTGCGCTTGAGAGTTTCCATTCTGCTTTCGGACATCTGCGTCCCATGTGAATGTTGAAAACTGTGCTGCAGAGGCCAGCCACTCTGACAGACATAGCATTATAGCAATTCAGGCTGTTACCATCCTAGTGTTTCTCAATATTATCTCAAAATTATTTGCCTTCCTCTTTTGTGGTGCTTATGGGCCCCTGCTTTTCACCCAGTGCAGAACAGGCTTCATGGTGTCTGTTAGAAGGGAGCTGGTAAATTATTCCAGTTTCATGGATATTATGTTTTTTTCAGAATGTCTTTAGTGCCCTGTGTAGTCCAAAATGAAAGTGTTTCCAATTTGATGTGCCCTTCTCTGCACTAACTACTGGGAATTTTTCATCATTCCCTTCCAACTTTGTGAGAAATACAGAAGGCTGTGTGAAAGAAATATCTTCCTTTGAAAGTCTTGTAGGAAAGCAATGGAAAAATACCCTGGCAAAGAGTCTAATGTCACTAGAATGATGCTGAATTAGATATTTCCTTGGAAATTATAAGAAATAGGACTACAGGTCCTTTTTGTTTTTTTTTTTTTTTTTAAACATGGTTTATCCTCTGTTAATGTGCAGCCCAGCCTGCAAACTTAATTCTACCATTTGCTTTTTAGAGTGCTGGTGAAAGAGAGGCAGGAAACCCTCTGGTGCAGCTGCAGAACTATCGCCAGTACTTCCGCGAGTTGGACCTCGAGGTGTTCAACGTGTTGCACTGTGGGCTGCTGACAAAGTCTGTCTTGGACACCGAGATGCATACGGAGGTCAGTGGAACAGGGTAAAACCAAACTGACATGTCTTGGTGTAACGGGCTTCTTCTGAGGCCCCTCTTGTCCTTTTCAAGTGGATAGAAACTGATGCTAGGAAGTGTTGCTCCACATTGTGAGCTGAGTGCCAGGAAAGTATTTACCCCCTCAAAAATCAAATATTAGAAGTACTGAGATGAAAATACCTTTCCTGGGATCTGTACACACAGAGCATAACAACTACATTAAAAATAACACCATAGAGATGTTGCATGAAAGGAAAAGATACCCTGTAAAACGTATAGACTTAACAGAAAGAAAGAGCCTTTAATATTGGCTACCGCTATTTTCCAGTATGTTAAAAGCACTAAGATGTGGGCAGCCTCTTACAGGGATCCTCTGACATTTAACTAATAGTGCAAAAGGGCAAATGTCTCAAGGCAATCGTCAGAATTGCTTAATTTTGTTACCCTCTTTCAGGCAAGTTGAGTGCAACTGGAGTGTCATTTTGTTATGCCACGGTAATCTTAGTAAAATGTGAAAAAGTCAACAGCTTCTACCTTCTTTTGTATATAGGCACTGGCTTTGATTCCTCTTCCTCTGGTATCTCTTATCTATACATAGTCTGAACACCTTAACTCACAGGAACATAAGTTATATGCTTTTTAAGTCATGCTAAAGCTAACCAAAAGACCTGCAAAAGTCCATTAGCCTTCCAGTCATTAGCATTCCAGCACAATTTGAGTTTTCAGGTCACTCCTCCTCTGTAAGTAGTGCTGAACAGCCTGAGGCAGCCTGCTCCGAGAGCTGCTGGCTCCGTACTTGTAAGCCACAGTTCCTTGGCAGGTATCTTGGGCTGTGGATTATTTCAAATCTCTTGTTGACGCTCAGTTGGGGTTTTGATTTCTGCCTCCTTGGGCTTGAACTCTTTAATCCCTATCAGCCTAGTGGCATTTTGAATTTCAATGTGTAAATGCTTTTGCTCAGGGATAGGATGCTACTGCCATTGCCTCTGCTGTGGCGACGTATCAAGTTCATGTGTTGAGGAGGCAGAACCAATGATCCCATGCCTGCAGCAGGGGAGAAGAATTACCCTAGCACCAGCCCAATTACTCCCTGTTTGAGGTTCTCTAGGCCAGCAGTTGTAGCTGGCAATGGAGGGGATTGACCTGGATCTCAAGGTGTCAAGAATCTGAAGATGTAGGTGCTGAGTCCCAACACTGACTGTTCTTCCTTGTGATTGCAGGCTAGAGAAGTGGTGCAACTGGGACCCGATGAGCTTTTCTTCCTTCTGGATGACCTGTGCTGGAAACTGGACCACGTGCTGACCCCCGGCCCCACGAGGCGAATGCCCTTCTCAAAGGCATGTACAGCAGCAGCTGATGGGGAAAGAGCAAGGCTGGGGTTGAGCACTCTGAGGCCTCCACGTCCTTCCTCAGAGAGATTATTTTCATAAACCAGCAGAAGTTTAAATAGTATCAAATCCTCAGTAGCATGTCTGCCCCCCAGCTGTGTGTCACAACAGCATTTGCCCTTTCAAGAGACTTCTGTAGTGCTTCCCTTCCTAAAGTGTTTGCAGTATCTGGGTCTCTGCATATTTCAGGAAAGGGCTATAGGAGAGGGCCCTGTAGCTTTGAAACTCAGGTGACTCTTCCTAGCCCAGCTTGGAGAGACTGTGAATACATGGCAGAGACTTCTCTTCTTGTTCTGCATCTTCTAAATAATGGGTGAGGAACACTAGACAGTGTTATTTTTAGAGTGTCACTCTGACTCCTTCTTGCATTGCTGGCTGACACCACAGAGAAGAAAACTTGACTAGCTCAACTTGTTAAGTTATAAGAAGTTTACAACAGCCTGATTCCTTAACACTCAGCCTTCTTTTTCCTTGTTTTTGTAGCCTGTCTTAATTCCCCTGGGCAGAGACTCTGCTACGTGTTTCACATTAGTTTTACTCTTCTCATGAAATCTTATCCATTTGTCTGAGAGTCGAAGCTGCTTGTTCAGCAGAAGCCAATTCCCTTTTTCCGAGGGGATCCCTGGCAGAGAGTATGACTTGAGGATTTGCACAACTCAAAAGCCATCTAATAGCAGGTTACATACAAGCTTCTTCTCAGATAAGGCTGCTGAAAAGACTTTAAACTTTTGGGTTTGCTGCAGGAGAGAGGCTACAAGGATATTGGCTTTTCCCACCTGTGTCAGAAATCCCCTAAGGAAGTTGCTACATATGTAGTCAAGCTCCTCAAACCTCTGTGCAGTCACATGGAGAACATGCACAATTACTTCCAGGTTAGTGGGCAACAATTTTGGCTCAGAACGGTCAAGTTTTGTCACCTCTAAAGATATTTTGGGATTTGTATGTGGCAAGGGAACTTGTTGGGACTTCTGTTTCTTTTTAAATGTGCATAAGTAGAACCTGTGCCACTATCTTCCCTTGGAAGAATGTTTAATGAAGGATTTGTTCTGTATTTAAGGCAGTTGCTACAGAAAATCATGGTATAGTAGATGGACCAAGAGTGAATGTTCAGGAGTACCAGCTGATGTCCTCTTGCTACCAGCAATTGCTGCTCACGTTTCGCTTCCTATTTGCTTGGTAAGTTTGAAGAGAACTGTATAGTCACATAAAGAAGTGAAGTCTGTTTATTGCTTCCTTCTCTTCCTCCTTTTCTTCCAAGTATTTGTACTCAGCAAATGGCCTGTCAGCCATGCAGAACAATACGCTGCAGTGGCTGAAGACTTTTAAAATGCACTTTCGTAATTACAGCCAAACCTGTTTGAGTCTGAACTGAATTAAAATTGTAGAGAATTACCAGTGGATACAGAACAGCCTGAGGCACTGAATGGGCTGAAGTTCACTCTGTTTATATGCGTGGTTTTAAATAAAGACCAAGATAAGTGGCATTTCACTACCCCTAGCTGTGCCTTTCCCATCCTGCCTAGAAATCCTGGGATTTCTTACCCAGAAAGTGTCCTGTAACCCTTGTTAAATTGTCACTGCCTCAATTCTGAGCAGTGAATGAATCTCTTTTGCCAGTGGGAAAGGATGGATGTGTACTTTGTTGAAAAAAATATACATTGTTGATGCACTGTTATCCACTTGAATTAGATTTATAAATGCCAAACCCCGGGATACATGTGCAGTCTGGATTTGATCTCTGCAGCCTTTCATGTAATCCAGACTGACACCATGGAAGCCTTTTCTGCAGCTGACGGAAAGAGCAGGGACTACAAAAAAAAAGAATGCAAAGACAGTGGCAGAATGCAGATTTGTATGACCCTTTTAAGAGGCACCTGTAGCAGCAGGTATAGCTTAATACCAGTTTTGCTGGTGAAACTGGATAGAAAGTAACATAGTTCTGCTTTACTGTGAGTCAGGCAGAATGTATTGGGTCCAGCTGTACAGCCGCTTAGGTCCAGCTATGAAGTTACAACTCCTTTTATGTAATTTAAGTCCTCACATATATAATATGTTCCTAACGATTGCTAACTTTGCATGTTCAATGAGTACCTGAGCTTTATCATTATCAGTTGCATGTGGTCAGTCTGTAGATCTAGAATACGGACATATTTGAGCATTTCCAGCATGTACATTGTCAGTGAATGGTACGAGGAGTCTGTTAGTTTAAAGGATCAGTGAAGATCTCTACAGTTTCTGTGCAACCTATTAGATTTCTACTTGCTATTTGAGAGGTTACTGGGCACTGTCACTCCATGTGAACTGCCATTAGACATCTTTTCTCACATCTACATCATCTTGAGAGAGACACAGACAAAGAGACACTTCCACTTAAAAGAAATGGTTTGTCCCTTCCAAGCCAGGATTTGAACTCTAACTGGAAAGTTCATATTCTGCGTGCACAAGGGTTTCCATTCACTGGTAAAGATAAAGTGAATGTGTACGATCCAAGTTTGTTGCCAAAATGAGTTTCCAGTTTCTTGGATCTCCTATTATTTTTATATAGCTGAGCTTGTCTTGTGTCAAGATGCTTTCAAGATGCAAACATATGCTCAAATGTGCTTTTACATTTGATAACTCTCCTAATTTGATGATGAATTGGTGCTTTTTCTGCCCTCAGGAATGGGTTCTCTCAGAATGAAAATTCTGACTTGCTAAGGTCAGCCCTCCAGGTACTTGCAGACAGGCTAAAGGCAGGAGAGACGGAATTTCTTCCTCTTGAGGAGCTGATAAGGTAGGATCAAACAGTTTTTCTCTGGTTTTTGGCATTTTGAATAAATGTGTTTGACAAAACTGTCATTGTCCATCAAAGTCAAGATTCTAAAATCTAGTTGTGAGAAATTGTGTGAAGATCCAGGCAGAGTCTAAAACATTAAGTGGAAGAAGCACGTACAATTAATTTGATATCAAAAGTACTTCAAAGCATGTATTTTGGTTAGAAATTCCTGTCTGGAGTCTGAAAAACAGTTGGGAATCAAAGTCTTGTTGATTTGAAAGGTTCCCAAATGCCTTTGTAGCCTGACCTTGTGCCACTGCACAAGTGAAACCTATCTGATTATTATTTGAATTATTGAAGAACAAACTAGGATTGGGATAATACAAAATTGTGAAAGCTGTTTATAACTTTGGTGCAACCTCTGCTCTTCTCTGAAGGGAGAGGGAGGTGGGCAGGCTTAAGGAAATGGGTTAGTTCTTCTGTTAGTTGCTGAAATCCAAAATGCTGCATGTGATTAGTTGGAGCAACCTTTGCATTGCTCTCTGCTGTCCTACTGGCCATGAAGGTTTTGCAGAGACCACACTGAGAAGAGCGAGTGCACTGAAGGTGTGTGAGGTGAGGAATGGGATGGAGCAAGGAAGCAGATTGTGTGGCTCAGCCTTTAAAGAAGAGAGCTTTGTACTCCATGCACTGCATGAGTGGTGATGCACTCAAAACTGATGAAAAGGAGCTAGTGGGTTATAAGATACGCAGTGATCCACGGACCTCATTTATACATATCCTGTTTGGGACTAGGAAGTCAGTAGAATTCATGGAAGGAATAAATACACTCAGAATAGTTCAAAGGTGTTGCCAGAGACAAAATACTGAGCTAGTGAGACCTTGGATTCAAGTTTATCCTTTCTCTTTGTGTGTTTCTGGGAGATTACCCTATTTGCACTGTCTTCAGCTTTTGTCTTTCCTGTCATCCGCAGTGAGAGTTTCCAGTATCTAGTGAATTTCCAGCAGACTGTTCCCAGCTTTCAGTGTGCGTTCACCCTCACTCAGCTCCTCATTGCCATTGCTGAGAAACCAATGACCAGCTGGAAGAGAGAGAAAATAGGTAACGTGTGAAGAACCTTTTCTCCTGGATTTGTTCTGTATTGTCCTTTGCCTAGAAGTCTTAAGTTCTTGGAGTGCTTCTTAGGAGGAAAAGATTTCCTGGAGGCATCCTGGCAGGCTCACCGAGGTGAACAGCCCTAGCCATTAAATAAATGGAGCCGCAGTAAGTGTATTTGTACTTAGCACCATGCAAGAAGTATTTTCAGTCAAGAGAACTGTTCTTCTCAGGGATTAGAGCTGACTCTATATGGGGACAACATCAAAGCAGGTAAGGAACAGACAGGCTTGCAAGGAATATTCAAGGAAACTATTTGTTTTCCATTTGGTTAGACAGCGAAATAAAGAATTTGAACACAGAGTCACCTCTCTTGGCCATATGTTGTCATGCGGAGACAGCTCTAACCTTTCTCAGATCCTCACAGCCACTCAGAATTGTAAATCCTTTCCCTTGTTTTATTATTTTTACTTTGTTTACTGTTTTACACTCCTCACATTTTACTATGTTGGGAGAATTGCCCAAGCACTATTATTAAAAAGCTGTGGTCAAAAAGAAAACTCAGTTTTTATCGGGGCTCCACTTGTAGTGATGGATGCCCTAAGGGTAACTCATTGCCTATTTTTTTTTTTAATAAAAAAGTTTTTCGTTTTAGTTTAGTTTTAAAGGTTTTTTTTTTTTAATTATATATATTTTTAAAATTAAAAAAAAAAAAGCTCACTACAGAAGCTACCAAAGAAACAGATCTTAACGTAAGTTTGTGAGGCAGAAATGGCCAGGAATAGATGACAGTTCTCACCAGAACAAGGAACATCAGACCTGCAACACACTGGATGTGCATCTATTTCATGGCTGTGACATGTGGCCTTTACTACTTTCTAGAGAGCATGTGGGAATGAGTTTGAGAATCCTGCAGGCTAGAGTGATACCCTGATCTTTTGAAAATCCTTTAGACCTCCCAGCTTTGTATGGAAAAAGGAAATTTTCTTGGATTCTTGCAGTACCTGGGAAACAAAACACATCCAGGTCTTTCTTTAATTTATCCCTTCTCTTTGCAGCTTCCCTAGCCAAACAGTTCCTCTGCCAGTTGTGGGTGAACCCCACTGGAGAACGAGAGAAGGGCAGCCAGTTCAACAGCGCGCTGTACACCCTGCTCTGGTAAGGCTGGGCTGGCTTCTCTTAACAGTAGGACTGTGGGGGTTTTTTGATGATTCAAGCCCTAGGACCCATAAAACTAGTTAGTGGGTCATGTATTGAGCTGATTTGCAAGGAAGCAGCGTCAGGTTGATACTTTCTGCAAGGCTATGTGAAAGACATGAGCAGTTCTTAAAAATTGTGACTCCACAAATGTCAGTTTCAGTCCAAGCTAGACTTGCTATGTTGAAAAGCTTCATTTTAAAATAAACAATTTTCTCAAATGTAGTTTTCAAAGTTGCCATTAGCCACAGAAGCAGGCAGTGACCTCATTTGTGCTAGGTTATAGCTTGTCAGCATACATGGACACATCTCTATGTGTTGATACTCGGGAGAATGAGTAAATATTAAACCCAGGTTTACCTCAAATACTGGTAGCTTTTAATGACATCACTGGGACAGTTCTAAGTGTTTGCTTTGGATTTCCAACAAGTATTTGTCTTTAGCATCAGAATAAACTTCACAATTTTAAGCCACATGTTGCAAGTAATGGAGAGTTTCAAGGACTTGCTGTTTTACTCTGCGTAATACTTAATGATGAACTGATGCTTGGATTTAGTGTCTACCTGGAGCACACGGATAACATCTTGAAAGCCATAGAGGAAATCTCCAGTGTTGGTGTTCCTGAACTTATCAACTCTGCCAAAGATGAATGTTCTTCTACTTATCCCACCCTGAGCAGGTAATTGCATCAATATAGAAGGGGAGGATGTGATTCATCGTGGGGAAGTGATAGGTCTAGGCACTGGGCTAGAAATGCTGATAAATCCTAGGGTCAGTCTGCTGCTGTTTCCTACTGAGGGTACCCAACTGAGCTGCCTTCAAGTTCTCCATGTCCTTCTGGGGACAAGAGCCTACCCAGAAGCCCAGAGATAGCTTTTGGTTTTGCTCTTGCTTTCTCAACAGACAGACCTTCCCGGTTTTCTTCAGAGTGATGATGGCTCAGCTGGAGAACTCAATGAAAAGCATCCCAGCTGGGAAGCCATCGGATGCAAGTGAGGTAGGACGCGAGTGAGGTAGGAAAACAAAAGCATCTGAACTATTCAGGAGTGTAAATGATAAATTACAAAGTATATGTAGCTCAGACAGGAATTGATGTAGAGGATAATATATAAATAGCCAACTCTTGCAGGTCTGCACTATGTCAAAAAGCCAGTAAATCCAGAAAAAAAAAAAAAAAAAAAACAGAAGCTGTAGCCAGAAAACAAATACAGCAAAAGACTGAGCTGTGCAGGTCCTGCACAACTGTGTGGGAGAACAAAAGTATTTCCCAACCAGAACCAAGGAAACTTTTTTTTTTTTTTTTTAAGTAGTTTTAAAGCATGTGGATACTGATCAGGCTAGAGCAGCTTTGCATTGGAAAATCTGCCTCTGGGGAAAAGTGTCGTCCCTCTTTCTTCAACATGAGCACCACCACTTTAGGCTCTGGAATAGTGAACACTGTGAGGGCGTTGAGCAAGGTAAGAGGAAATGTACCATCTTGGTGACTGTGGTGTCTCCTTGTGTCCCATTAGGTGCAGCTGGAGAAGCTGTTGCAGTGGAACATTGCTGTGCGAAATTTCCATATCCTCATTAACTTGGTCAAGGTGAGGAGCTGGTATGTTCTTCTGATTTTCCCTTTGTATTACCAGCAATGCCCTGTATACTGAGGCTCCAGAGTTCAAGGTAAAAAATGTGAAGTTCGGTCTACTGGTGAAGAAGAAAAAAGGAAATGGTAGCTAGAACCAGTCGTAATAGACATGCAAAGGTTCCCATTTAACCTGCATTTTAATGCTTCCTAATTCCTACAGCCTGCATGTCCTACTAACATCGCTTTCACATGAACATCAAGGCAAGATGATGTTAAGAAATCCAGGGAAAGGACTGATATCTTGTGTTAGATCATTAACAGTTAGATTATTCCTTCCAAAATGCATTATTTTGCACACCTCAGTTTTGCTTTGGCTGCCATTTGGTTACTTGCCTTTCAGCTGGACTGCATTTCTTGGCACCCAAACTATTAAAGAACCTCAGATTTGCTGAAGTGTGTTTGTCATCTGCAGAAGGTCCAGCTTTCTGCTCCTCTGTTTCAGATCACTAGGCAGACATTCAGTACTTCAGTCTACTGTTAATCTGCTCTTTAAATACTTCAGCTGGTTACAATATTGTTGTCTTTTACTTTTTTTGTTGTGCTGGTGTGAACAATACAAAGACACAGCACAAAGACACTTTGTGTTCCAACCCTACACTTTGCTCAGTGACACTCATTGTATTTCACATGCTTGAAATTTGAGAGAGGATGTAGCCAGCAGAGTGCTGTTTTAAGTGCCTGCTCTGCTTCCCTTGTTTCTTTAAAACTTGTGGATTGATCTGTCTCTTCTTTTCCACTCTTGTCTAAGTAGGTATTTGACAGCAGACCTGTGCTCAGCATCTGTCTGAAGGTAAGCAAAGACTGAAAACAACTCAAGAGAGAAGTTTAAGCACCACCTTTCTTGAATCATTGCCTGCAGTGGAGAAAAGAGTGGTTGCCAAACTGCCTGATAAAAGCAGATACTGTCTATATATGTATAAAACTATCTTCCGCTAGTCCTTCTTGAATGGCTTGACTGCAAAAACTTCCTGCAAGTGGCATTATGGAGTCCAACCCCTTTTCTCCTCACTTCTCTCCATGGTATCTAAAATCAGAGGAGACAGCAACAGGCATCCACTAAAGATGAGAAAGGTCATGTGTCCCTTTGCAGCTCTCCCTTTTCTGTCTGAGGCTCATATAGTGTCTTTGTCATGTTGTATTTATCAGTTTTGTGCCCTGTTTGCTAAAGAAACTGGGGATGTGTACAAGGCTGAGACCTTGTCCTGCTAACACTTCTCTTTCCAGTGATTAAAGTGGTTCTCTTCCCTGGTCCTATACATCCAAGATCAGCCTCTATATGAGTATAGTTTTTCATAAGAACTCTTAAGAGTAAAGGGTCCCCAAGGCAACGTGAAAGAATATGTCATTATCTTGTTTGATTTAGTGATGGTTCTTTGAAAAGGAATTTAAAGCTGCCTTCTGAAATGGCTAATAATGGAGGTTATAAAGGAATTTCTGATTCTTTTATAGTATGGCCGTCTCTTTGTGGAAGTGTTTCTGAAACTTGCCATGCCTCTCCTGGACTACAGCTTTAAGAAGCACAGGGTAAGCATTTTGGAGGCTGAACTGTTTTAGAGCCAGTTGGGGAGCTAAAGCAAGAACACAAGCAGCTCTGCTTGTTGCATGAAATGCAACTCCAGCTAGCAATGGGCAGACACATGGATCATAGTGATATGGTCTATATTTAAAAAGTTCACTCACTTGGCTGGACACACATGGAAAAAAATGGTTTTTTTTTGCTTTTGTTTTGTAGTCAACAGCAAAGACAGCCTGCACTAGCCTTCTGCCAAGCTTTTGCTGTCCACACCACAAATTAGTTCAGAGCTGAGCCAAGCAGCCTGCAGGTCTCTGCCTTTGCAGTCACCAGCAGTCAGGGATGTTGAGCAGTCCCCAGAACAAAAAGAAATTAGTACAAACACCTACCTTTTTTGATAACAGCTCATTTGTTAAAATCAAAGCAGCTGTTTTAAGGAGAAAGGTAAGGGTTAAGTGGCAAAGAGCTGGAAGAGTCGTGTTTCTGGACACATACTTGCCTGTCCAGCCCTTTCTCAGTAAACACATCACATTGCTCCACTCTGGTGACTGGACTGCTTTGCTGCTAGCAAAGGAATCCCTTTCAAATTCATCCTTCAAAGGTTATCACCACAAATGTGTGTCTCAAAGAGTAGGAGGGTGGCTTGAGCCATCAGGTTGCTCAGGGCCTGTGCTAGCCAGAGGGGTAAGGTCCTTGCAATAATTTTGGGAGCTTTGAGCAGTACAACATGCATATGAGTGGAGATGAACAGACCAACTTTATTGCATTTCATGGCAAGTAAGAATGGGTCACTGAATCCCCCCTGCTTTATTGCATGGCAATCCAATTTTGCCAGTAAGACTCATTCTTTGGCTTAATCTGCCCAATTTGCCTAACTTCCTAATAGGTTTTGGGAGAGAATGGGTTTATCAAATAGATAATAAATATTCTTGCTTGCATTATGAGCCCTGATTTGCAGATGTACTTCTTTATTACAGGATGATGTGCAGAGTTTGCTGAAAACCTTGCAGCTGAGTACCAGACAGCTTCATCACATGTGCGGCCATTCCAAAGTAAGATAAATGATAACTGCAGTGCAACCTCCTATGATAAGGAAGACTTATTTCCCTATCACTACTTTTTCAGATCATAGGCAGGTTTTAATTGCAGGCTTCCAACAGCATCAGTCCAGGCAGAAAATCTCAGAGGAGGAGAAATAGCCTTGGTTGATGGACAGAAGTTGAAATGTTTGATGTGAAAGTGGCTGAGTGGGATAGCAGTTCAGGTTAACATGCTCTAATTTTTAGGACAGAGCCTTCTGATATCTTTGTTGGCATCTGTAAAAGAGTATTTCTGAGAACATAAGAGAACACCTTAGAGGCAGCATTTGTCTTACTTAAAATACAAATGTCAGATTAATAATATGGGGGGGAAGCGTTGGCAGAGACCAACAGCCTTATGAGCCAGAAGAATCATCATCAGGAGTTGGACAAGGGGAAAACTTTACTCAGAATCCTCTTACGATGCCTTTTTGACATTATTACATTGACATTGTTATCAGAGAAGAGGGCAAAGGCAGCGGGTTGTACTGGTAACACCCAAACCGACCTGCAAGTCTCTTGTAGGGGACTGGCAGGGAAGAAGGGGGACAGGACTTAACAGGCAGCTTCCAGCCTGGCGAGCCAGTGTGCATCGTCAAATGATCACGCGGGGACACACAGTTATAGGGAATTCTGCACGTGATGCTTTCCTCTTGTTAGACTCCCAAGAGGACCAAGAAATACAGGTTGTAGAAGGGCAGTTCTGCCAAAGGAGTTACAGGGAGAAGGACAGTTATTGGCACAGCTGCCCTGGCTAGATTTGCTCGTGATTTAGTCCATAGCCAGGAGCAGGAATATGAAAGTCTAGGTGAAGATCAGAACGGGCCACTGCAGTCATCAGTTTAGGGATGTACCTGTCTAGGCAACTTGGTCACTTGGAACTGGGCACAAACCCTGGAGATGCTCAGCAGCCCTGCCCACGTTTGAAAGTGAAATCCCTGTGCATGTCTTGAAGTTACAGCTCACCTGGTAAATGAGATGACAGCCCTGCAGCTTGCACAGATGTTTGCCTTTGCACTTGACTAGCATTTTCAAATGTTCTGTTGATTAAACAGCTGCCTTGTATCCAAAACAAGATTCATTTTTAAAAGAATGAGAAGGCAGATCAAGGTATGCAATGAATGTCCCAGTCCTGTTTGAAGAATGTGGGGTGCTGATATTTTTGTTAAAATGGTCTTGATATTCACATTGATATAAAGCTCACAGTTCCTCACTGGCATACCATGCAATGTTATTGAAGATTTGTTAGTCTTTCTCAAATGCTTTAAAGAGCATTTCACAGTAGACGGTAGCACTGGGCTTCACCTCCATCTTCCGAAGTCTCGCCAAGATCCAAGGAACACAGCAGAGCTGAGAGGGTGTTGAGGTCTTCCCTGATTCGATTCTGGCTATGGCTGCTATGTCCAGGGAACAGACTGCAGCTGGCCCTGAGCTCCTCTTTGCTGCTGGCAGAACATGAAGTAAAACCAGGCTGCTGCTTTTCCCATGCATGTCTTGACCTTTTTACAAGAAATGAAGCTTATCAAATTTCAGAGTAGACCAAATTGGAGCATCTAATGCAAGAAGGGTTGCAGAGCATTCCCATGAAAGAACTCACACACGAAGTGATTGCTTATGCTTATGGCAGGTTGTCTGCTTTAGTGATGGCTCTGTTCTGTACTAGAGATTCAAGACTAGCAAGAACAATGCTGCTCAGACAGGCATAGCTACCTGGAGCTCAATCTCTTGCATAGAAACTCTTCCTCAGCTGATTTTGCTTAAAGCAACTCTTATCCTGTTCTCTCCTGTCCTAGTTCTCCAAATTTATTTGGAGCTTTAATCTGGACAAGCTGGACTTTGAGCTAACAGCACACATTTTGTAGCTACTGTTCTGAGTATGGAAATCTGGTCCAATTTAGCAGAGGTGTGCAACTTGTAAGACACATTTTCTAGCCCTCTTTCAGAGTTGCAGAAAGTCACCAAAGAATTCTGCCATCACCTAGTCCAGGACCTCCTGACTGTACTGTGCCAGGTGAATCTGATAGTAATGACAGCTACTACTACAGCGATGCATTCCTACAGGAGTGTTCCCTGACCCTCAGGAACTGCATGAGACATGGAGCAGGGAAAGGGCGTCATTACAGTGGTTTGTTCAACACCTGATAATTTCCCGATATGAAACGCGCTGCAGGATTAGTTTGCAGTCTGGGGCTATCAGCAACTACCTTTTTTCTCCAAGCAGGTAGTTTTCCTACTGGCTACTTTCCTACTTGTAACATTGCTTTTTGCTGTGAATTGGCACTGTTCAGTTGTCTGTCACTGACCTACGTAGATAGCTCTGCTAGTTCACCAAAAATTGCTTGTATGCAAGTCAGGCTTATGCACGTTACCAGTTGCACGTGCCACCTGCACTAGCAACTTCCAGATCTTCACATGCACACAAGCTATGGCTGCAGTAAGCGGGAGTGACAAGCAGTGTGAGATCTGCCAGAGCAGAGCTGTGTGTTGCTGTTTTTGGAGAACAGAGCAAGTGCTACCGCTCTGTTGCTACAATGATGGAGCAAATGAAAAGCAGATTCTCAGAAGAATGTCCCAACTGTCAGCAGAATTCATCTGATTTATGTGGAGGTGTTACTAGCCTCTCTCTCAGCATTTGATGAAGAAAGCTGTGGCTCCTTCTATTTTATCCAGCATAGATATAGCTTTTGGGATTGTTGCAAGGAATCATTTTGCCTTTAGACAAAATGCGTATCTCATTTCATGCTTGCTTTTTAAAAATAAAACTACTTTGGCCAAGAAATGAGACAATCTGGCCAAACTTTGTTATGGGCCCTTCCTACCCACCTGTATAACCATGGCTTGGATTAGCACAGCTACTGGTAACCTTTACAACACAATTTGCAAATGAAGTTCTCTCCCCAGCCTGATTTGTTTTTTAAATAGCAAGAAAACCTTAAGCAACAGTTGAGTGTAAATGTATGGCACTGTTTCATATTTAGATTCGACAAGATATTGGTCTGACCAACCACGTGCCCTTGTTGAAGAAGTCGCTGGAACAGTTTGTGTATCGAGTCAAAGCGATGCTGGCCTTCAACCACTGCCAGGAAGCCTTTTGGATGGGCATCCTTAAAAATCGAGATCTTCAGGTGAGAAGTATGGTCCTGCCTGGGGCATGTTAAAACCCGGGAAAGCACAGATGCCACCATGCACACACAGCTTAACTCTGCGCTCATGCGAGAGTTAAGTGATAGGGCCACGTTCAGCGTGGCCTTAGGGGTGTCTGGTGCAGCAGGAGGAAGTGTTTTATGTCAGTGTTCACGGGGCACAGACAGACCATTGCTACGTGGCTGGGGGCCCCCTCGCAATAAGGCTTCCCTACTTTAGTCACCGGAATTTTATCTTCTGCAACACTGAGCACAGGGGATCCTTCTTCTTGATTGGCAACAACTATATGCCAAGAGGGAAGAGATGGTGGCCATTCCACCTCTTCATCTGCACTTTCCTGGTGTGTGCATTTTAACAGGATCCTGAGCACACTGTTCCTCCTTCACTGCTGAAGCATGTTGACCAGTGGCTTTTTTACTCATAGTTATTTTATCTGAGATAAAATGTTCACTTTTTTTTTTTTTTTTTTTGCGCATGGTTGACCCAGGGGGAAGAAATCTTGTCACAGGCTTCCGAGGAAAGGGCTGATTCCAACGAGGAGGAAGACTCCACTGAAACCACCACAGAGGTGGGTCTTTGCAGACAGCACTACCTGCTGCTTTTACTGCTGCTGGGAACTCTTCCTCGAGGGCAGAAAAGGAGTGAACAGGGGAAACACCAGAGCTCCTAATTTGCTGGGCCAGGTTCACACCGGGATGCAGCTGCCTGGGGGCACCTGCTTGTTCCCCTACCCCATTTCAAAACACCAGAGTGAGCACAGCCCTGACACCTCACTCCGGCCGCGGGGCCGCGGCCTCCCGGGGCAGTTTTAACCGCTTGTTTCGCGCTGCGGCGGGGAGGGAGCAGGGGCTCCTGGCCCGGGACAGGCAGAGAGGGGGCGGCCGAGGCGGCGAGGTAGCAGCGCGGGCCTCACGGCGGCCTCTTCCGCAGGAGCCGAGCGGCGCGGCGAGCGAGAGCGGCGCAGAGAGCAGCGACGAGGGCGGCGCCGACTGAGCGGGGCCGCGCCGTGCCGGGCCGCGCCGGGTGTCCCCAATAAAAGCGATGCCGGAGCCGGGCTGTGGCGGGCGCCGCGGCC
>JAWLRI010000464.1:0-12944 GCA_034781795.1 Crypturellus tataupa | reverse complement strand
GGGGGGGGCAGGCGGAGGCGGATGACCCTCCCCGCCCTCCCCGCAGACATGTCGTGCCGGTCGCGGCTGGCGACGCTCAACGAGAAGCTGACGGCGCTGGAGCGCAGGATCGAGTACATCGAGGCGCGGGTGAGCGGGGCGGCGGGAGGCTGGCGGGCGCGGGGGACCACCGCGGGCTCGGC
Source organism: Crypturellus tataupa (assembly GCA_034781795.1). Taxonomy (NCBI): domain Eukaryota; kingdom Metazoa; phylum Chordata; class Aves; order Tinamiformes; family Tinamidae; genus Crypturellus; species Crypturellus tataupa. The sequence goes on along the minus strand of JAWLRI010000464.1, from coordinate 12,762 downwards.
TGAGCTCTCGCCTCTTCCCTCAGGTCACCAAGGGCGAGACGCTGACATAGACCCGCTGCCGCCGGGACCCCGCCGCCGTCCGCTGCCGCCCCTGCTCGTGTCGCCAATAAACCGCTGTGCTCCCGCCCTGCCTGCTCTCTGCCTGCCCTATCTGCCCGTCCCCCCCCGGGGCCTTGGGCCTCTCCACGCTCAGCAGGGCTTTAGGGAGAGGGGAGATGCCCCCGCGCTGCTAGGTCTGGCTGCCTTCGGGACACTCTGCGCTCCCTGGGGTCCCGGAGGAAGATGGCTGGGAGGGGGCCTGGACCTGCAGTGCAGAGGAGGACGTGGGCTCAGCCCTGTGTGGTGGGAGGGTGCCCTGTGCCCGAGGGTGGCAAGGAGCAGCCTGCCGAGCCACTCAGCCCCCTGGAAGCGCTCACATCTTCGCTGACCTCGGCCCTTCAGTGAGCATCGAGAGCTGCTAACACTGCTCGTGCCTGGTGTGTGTTGGGGAGACCCTGGAATTGGTATCAGTAAAGGCTTTCTTATCCCACAGGTTTTAAATGTCTCAGAGCATATTATTCTCCAAACAGAGGCTCACCTCTTGGGGTGAGGACATCTTGGCCACAGTGTTTACCTTCCTGGCCGCCACTGTCACTTTATGCACTTTGTTTTCATCTTCAAGGTTGGTAGGTGTGATATTGGCTGGCTGCTCCGTGATATATATTTTCCTCTGACATCACAATTTAGTTGTCCATAAGCAGCTCTGTGGTGTGCTCTGCTTGAATAAGAAAGGTGATTTCTCCCCTCTGCTTATATAGCCAGGTGTATATGCTTCATTGTTGGGTAGAGCTGCACATCCCAAAGGCTTAGCTGCTTCTTGGCAAGTGGTCCTCCTGGAATTAACACTTTGTACCAGTGCTGTGGAGCTTACAACAGGGTGCAACGGCCACAGGGTGTTGTATTATAGAAGTGAATGTTGGACATGCAGAGATGGTGTTGTCATGGCATATGAGATCAGCAGCTAGAGGGAAAGCTCCTGTCTCTTCCCTCAGATGTGCTTCCTGTATTGCTCAGGTGCATAGAAAGTCTGCTCTGCCTACCCATGTACGTACTGAAGGTGCTTCTGTGTGGGCTGCAGGAGAGTCTTGAAATCTTGATCCTTAGACATGCTCAAAACTTGGCTGCACGAAGTCCAGGATAGTGTGGTTTTTACTGTGATTCTGCTTTGAGTTGGCCTGAAGACATCTAGAGACCCTGTCCTAGTATTCTTTACCCAAAGATTGAAGAAAGCATCACAGACATCCCTGGCACTGTTCTAGACTGACCTATTTGCCTGAGATATGCTCCTTGTTGGTGTCCCGAGGCAACAAACTGGTTGATATGCTGGGTCTTGTTTTGTCCTAGTCTTCTCACAGGCTGTTAGGACCTATCCTCCCCTCACTCCAGCATTTCTCATAGGAGTTGGTGTTGCTGAGTGAGCTCAGCATGGCCATGATTTTGAATGTGGGAATATATGTCTTTTGTAGGACCCTCTGCACAGGAGGCAGAGCTCAGGCATTGCAAGATCAGTGTGTGAACATTTCATCTTGCAGTAGAAATGCTGGGCAGCTCTTACGGGCAGAGAGCACTGCTATTTTTCTGTTCTTTCCAGGGAGTGTCGTAGTAGTTCTGTCTGGTGTTCTGGCCACACTGTGTTTTCCATCTGGCCCGTTACTGCTTGTTCTGGGTCATCTGCTGAAGGTGAAGCCTTCTGATGATCAGTGAGATGCAGCTTCCTGTAGTATGTGGCCTTCCAGTAGATGGAGCTTTGTTATTTCTGAAGAGCTCAGATTATTTTAAAGACTGAAGTGTTCTCTGGGTCTTTCTCTCTTGTGCTGTCTTTTCAGGATACAGTGCCCTAGGGACCCACATGAAACTTCTTGAAAGTGTTCTAATTTATTCTAAATTAGAAGATTGAGTTTTCTGCCTTGCTCAAGATGGCGTTCTTTCCACCAAACGTTTAATATAGCAGACAATGAAGATGTGCTCTCCATCCTCAGAGCATTTGAGAGGAATGGGTACTCAGCCATCCAAGTTGATGCCTTTCCCAAAAGTCTGAATTGAAGAGCAAGTTGTCCTGAAGCCACTTAGGAAGGTGCCAGGGTGAACCAGGTTCATGAGAGCCACATCTGTAACTTGAGATATCTCAGGGTTCCTGAGCAGCTACTGCCCTGCCCCTTAGCGACCGCTGTAATGTGCTCAGCCAAAGCTTATGGAGTGATTGGAGCAAGCCTGCACCCCTTATCAATTATTCAATAAGTTAACGATTCTCAGACCTCTAGGTTAGCCTGAATAAGTGGTAGTACTAAATTAAAATCTCATGAGAGAGTGGAGATGTTGCTAAGTTGGCCTTGCCCTTTTTTCTAGTGCCTTTGGCAGCAGAAGGAGATGGAGCTTAGATTGGAATTGTCACACATGTGTGCTGTCACATTTAAACCTCCTGAATAGGAGTTGTGCTAACCGATGTTTTGCTGGAATTTGAAAAACCACAATTTCCTGTCATACTGGACTTCTAGGAAGCTTTAAAGTCCCATTTGCCTTTGTCCTAAGTGCATGGCAGGTGGTTGAACCTTATTCGGTCACCTGAGCTGATTCCAAAAGAAGAATATATTAGAACACTCCTGCTTTTCTGAGTGAGAGGTTCCCTTGTAGCTTTGTCCTTAATAGCTCTGGAAAGGTGAGTCTTGCTTTAAAGATCCAAGAAGATGGTCTCTGCTTGCATCTAGATGCCAAGGCACTAAGGGTAATGGAAGTCACCCCAAATAGTTCTTTCACAGAAGATTTTTCCTGCCCTGCCTGCAGATCACATCAGGTCGGTGAGCTGGAAGAGTCATGGAGATCTGGAAAGTTCCCAGACTCACTGAGATTGGTTCATTTCCAAAAGGCTGATAGCAAAATTGCTTCAAACTTTGCAAAGCATCAGGGCCTGGGACCTGGTCCTCTTGCATGTAGCAACCTTAGAGGCAGCTACACACTTGGCTTCGCACCCTGCACCCACTTCCCCCTGGCTGACATGACATGCTTGAAAACAGTTCTGGAACCAAAGGTTCTAGAAAATAATATGAGAAAATAAAATACATGCAAAGTTCAGATAGAATGTTACCACTGCCTGCCAACAAGTCCCTCAGCTGTTTTCAGGAGGTCTGTGGTGTACTACTTATTTCGTAACTCTGTAGGTACAAAAAGGGAACAAACACCAGGAAATCTCCTGAGGTGACCCTAAGTGTTATCTATCCTGACTTAAAAAGCTTCACAGTGAATACACGTGTCTTGTTGCTATACAACTGAATTATCCAAAAGGCACTAGGCTTTGTAGAATCAAGCGATGACATACTAAGCCTTAGTCTGGGGCATTATAAAACAAAATAAGAACCCCCTTATTAGGAACATAAGTATTTTCTGTAGTCCACTTTCAGGCAAGGAATGTGCTCTGGTAAAAACATCACGAGTCTTTCCTTGCAAGTCATCTTGGCTGGATTTCTGTTATAAAATTACCATGCTGGACCTGTTGCAGATTTGGCTGTGTGTTTCAGCACCGTGTCATGCTAGAGGCAGGATTGTAAATGCAGCTGATCTCCTGGCTGAGGCCTAACGGTGCTGCATTTGCTCATCTCTCCGTTCCCAGAAGAGTCAACACAGTGCTTTGAATTTGCCAACACTGTGGTGTGGTAAAGGCCACTGAGTCCTTGCCGGATATTAACCATTGAGCTACTTGATATCAGCACAGGCTACAGTGATGATCCAGCTGCTGTGCAATTGAGAAAGGCCCACTGAGTTGCTGCATTATTCCATGAGAGGTAATTTAAACAAATTTGGGACCGAAGCCTCTGGGGACAGAATATTTCAGAGTGGGTTGTGAGCTCTCCCTCTGGCTCCAGTAGAAGAAAAAGGAGGAAAAGCCTGGAGGTGAGGCTGAGTTAGACCTTCCTTTTAAAGAGGGAGAAAGGAGCTGCTGAAGGAATCTCTTGCAATAAAATATTGAACGCACATAGGAGAAAGGAATGTGAAAAATATTTCTACGTTACCTCTTCCAGGCCTTCCTTCCCCTCTTTCATGCTCAGGACTCTGCTGTGGCCACCATTCCTCCTGCCAAAGCTGTGATGACAGTACATGCTTGGGCTGCCCTAACTCACAACCCAGTTTGGTTGGTTCTTCCCCTGGTTCTCCACAGCAGTTTGAAAAAGAAAACTCCTGTGTGATACTTCTGCAAGAAAAAGTGCTGTGGCTGTATCAAGAGGAGGGAAGAAAACTAGAGAAGGCGATGATGGCTTGGGCTCCGTTGCATTTTGGGAGGGATACTCGCTGTCCGCTACCTGAGTTTGTCTTGCCTGGGTGCTTCTGGCTTTACTGCCTGGCCAAAAAGATGGAAGTGGGAAGGGATGAAAGAGAAGGGGCAGGAGGAGAAGCAGCGGGTTTGACCAGATTTTGTTCATAGTTGTTCTGGAAATCTGGGAGTGCTCGTCTTATCACTTGGACTTGAGTGGTATTTGTTGTAGAAGGGATTTCTGGCTAGATGAGGAAAAATGTAGCTTCTGGGGTGGGGTGTCTGGCAACCTGTTCTTGTTTCATTAAAGTGTTGGGAACTGCTGTCCAGGAAGATTGTTGTGGCTGCTTCCAAGGGAAGAAGGAATGTCAGATTTGATGGTCTCTGCAGCTGACGATAGGGTAGAACGGGCATCACCAGCAGGGCATTTGATTTGAGGTGAGGGTGGTGGGTGCTCAGCTCACTCTCCTGATTCTCAGGTAGTTCTTGAACCCTACCTTCTATCATCACCCCCAAGTGCTGCAGATTCATTGGCTCAGCCAAACCAGCAGCTAGCTGGGTGCAGGTGCTTACTCCTTGCTTCTGCAGCAGCTGTGGCCCCATTCCTGGGATCCCTAGTCCCTAAGCCTTTCCCTCTCAGCCACTGCCAGCTCAAAGGTCAGGACAGTGTCACTCTTGTAGCAGAGGGAGGAACAGGAAAGACAACTTCCTCCTCGTGGAGTAGAGTAGGAAAATCCTGTGCCACTGGGCTCATAGTCATCTCAGCAACGACAGGGCGAAGAGGTGTTCTGCGGGGCTTATGTGTTTCCTTCCTCTGATCAATACCCTGAAGGTAAGAGCACTGCTTTAAACTCCCTTCCTGAGAATCTCAAACATTGGGGACCATCCAATCCATCAGGCTGTCACACAGGTCTGTGATGGTAGAATTCGGGCAGCTGAGGTGCTTGAAGGAAAGGCTCACGCTGACTCAGAAGGACCGTTTATTTTTGCACATAAAAGTGGTGGTGGTGGTGGCTGCCCGGCACACAGTTCTGTCCTCTGCTCCAGAGCAACTCCATCAACTGAGCACTGAGGATGGGTGAGGAAGATTTTACACCGCTGGAGATATTACTGACTGTGCTATAGTGCACTGGCACCCCTCACCCACTTTGGGCAAGCGGGATATGTGAGGCCAGGCTCCAAGGTACTTATGCACCCCGAGGCAGGCCTGCAGGAGACACTTTTTCCCCAGGGCCAGGGCAGGAAGGGCATTGTGGAACAAGGGAAACCCGTCTGGCTGCGAGGTATTTACCAGCGCTTTTCCTCCTCCTCCTTGAGTCTCTCACGGTTCTGTTCTACCCTTTCTTTCCACCGGTCCCGAAGAACTTTGTAGGAAGTCATGAGCTGCAAGGTCTGTTTTGCTAGAGGAGACACTTGCCTGCAAGAGAAGTGTCAAAGTCCCTCTCGTCCTCTCCTGGAAACGTTGCAGCCCCTTCTAGCCCCATCCCTAGAGAACCACCATTGGAGAAGAAGAAACAAAAACGGGACTGTGCCCTGGAGCTGAGGAATGTGAGGTCCTGTCAGCTCCTGGAGCAGGGGTGGGTGAGAGTGCCTCGCCTGTCCTACACACTGGCTCTTAGCCTGAACATCCACACTCACATTTGGGTGGTGCTGCCCGGCATGGCACTGCCTTGATAACGGCGCTGCTCAAGACCAATGTGCTTTGACAGCACTGTGATCTGTTTTAGAAGGAAAAGAAGAAAAAACAGCTTCAGCATGAAGGGGTGAAATGGCCCTACTCCATAAGGGAGGCCCCTTGTGCTTGCAGAGCAGGCTCAAGCTGCACAGGACTGTGACCCCAAGGACTGCCAGAGCTGAGTGCCCGTGGCTCCAAGGGGCTCCAGAGGGCTGCCCATGAGAGCCAGGTTGTGGCTCCAAGGCCAGCAGCACAGGCAGGGATAGCTCAGGGGGAGCCATCCCTGCCCTTGCTAGAGCCCCTGGCTCCTTGTGGGCCTGCTTGTGCCCGCAGCTACCTCCATGCTGGGAAGGGGAGGGCTGGCTTGGGCACTGCTCCTGGAGGCAGCATGGGCGCGAGCCCCAGCTGCCCAGGAGCTCCACTGCACTGCAGGTGGGAAAGGTCCTTTTACAGAAGGCTCTGAGGCCCCTTGTACCTGGGTCTGGCACTGGACCTCTTCCTTCAGGGCAGCCTGCCGCTGCTCATAGGGGCTTTCAAGCTGCCGCCACTTCTCTTCCACCATGGAGGAAGGGGCATCTTTCCTGGGCCTCCAAGCAGCAGGCCGGCCTGGATGCTGCGGGGCCGTGGAAGGCAGCAGTGTTAGTCTGGTGTCTGCGTGTGGATTCTGCGCAGAGCGGTACTGGCTTTTGCTTTTCACATGCTTCTCCCACCCCTTGTCTTGAGCCTCGCCACCACCCCTCTTTTGCGGACGGTTTAGCAGACAGTGCACTGGAAAAGCTCTTCCCAAAGTGGCACCCAAATGTGTCCCCAAGTAGCAGCAGAAGAGGCCACTGATGGCTCCTGTGGCTTCGCGTTGAGGGCCATTTGCTGAGGAGTCTCATAGACCCGAGCTTTTCTACGAGCCGTTGAGACGCTAGGAGTCCCCAGAACCTGATCACGCACCTGTGCTGCAGCCCTGTCAGGGGGGCCCGCATGACCACTGCGCAATCCTGTGGGAGGATGTGGGCTGTATTTCAGGGCAGCCTCCTTCACCAGGGAGATGCCCTGGATGGGGGACAGCTGCTCCACAAGGATCCTGAGGAGACACCACAGGGTGCATTAGGAGAAGGGCAGCATGGGATTGCCAAGAGGGGTTTGTGTTTAGCTCCCCCAGAGTTCGGGACACGGGAAGAATATGAAGGCAACAGGAGGCTCTCCCGCAGACCTGTGTGTGCTTGGCACCCAGCAAGTGGCAGCCTTTGCTGGGACGTGTGTCCGCAGGCCTTGGGAGTCCCCTGTGACGCTGGGTCCATAGGGGACGTCTCCCCTATGCAGCAGTACAGTGTTCCCTTCCAGCCCTTTCCACAAGGCTCTCACCCGGCAGCAGCCTTATTTGCGCTTTGCTGCCTCCTTGTGCCTTCCTCCTCGTTTGGCAGCTCGGGCAAAGAAAATTCCACACGGTGTCGCCTAATTTTCCCAAGATGCTGCTCTGCAAAGGGGAAAGCAGGAAGTTCTTGAGAGCAACCTGTTTGGGAGCCCATTTCCAATGGGCTCCTGTCACCCAGCACAGGACAGAGAGCCAATGGCATCTGGAGGCAGCTTTTCCCTGACCTTTTCTGCTCCTGATACCCCCATGCTCTTCTTTCAGCTCCTTCTTCTGTGTGGAGCCTATGGGGGCAGTCTGACGCTTTGGGCTGCCTCGCACAATGAGCCGAAACCTGGAAGCCAAACGACAATCCATTTGAGAAGGGAGGGTGTCCTCTCCCCTTTGCACCTCGTGGACACTGATCCTCCTCACTGCCATTGGAGACCTTCTTGCATCCCACCTCCTTTGTGAGCAGGCACAGCTGCTCTTTGGGAGCTTTTTTGTGGCTCTCTGACCTAAAAGACACATGGTGGAGCCTATATCCCTCTCTCAGGGTGCACTCCCTTCCCTCTGCTGGGAAGGAGGGCAGGTTGGGCATGAGAAAGGTAGTCATGGTTCTCAGTCATTCCTGGCAAGGAAATGTGTAGCCCAAAGCGAGCATTAGTAAAGCAAGATCCAGTCACCGTGTGACTGATTTCCAGCTTGAGGATGCACACTGAAGTCCTGTAGTGCATGGTCCTGGGCAGCATTCGTGAACCGCCTGCTTGGTTGGCCCTGGTCTACAAAGCAAACATGCTCACCTTGGAAAGACATACACCGAGCTAGGCCAGCTCTCCGGAGTAGCAGGTCTGCTGGACAGGGACAGCTCTATCATCTGTAGTTTCTGCAATATAACAGATCAATTTAGAGACTACTAAAGCACTTCCCTCCTTGCTGCTCAAGGCAGTGGACCACTCTTCTGCTCCAGGAGACAGCTACCTCTCCTAATCCCTGCTCTAAACTCACCACTGAGAACATTAGCCCCTGCTTCTGATGCAGAGAAGGTGCATAGTGAGGAAGCGAGCCTGACTGCAAACCCTGCCAGGCATTCTGTGGTGGGAAGGGACCAGCAACCCAAAGAGCTCTCTTTGCACTGAGAGCAAGCACTGGGGAAGGACTTCCATTAGCCTGCCACGTCCAGGCTGGCAGACAGACCTCAAGCTGGGCAGGAGTCCTGCACTAGGATTGCTCAGGAAGCCCAAACACTCTGGGAAAGAGGAGTTACTTACACTGCAGAGGGCCGCAATGAGGCTTCCAGTGTCCTCCAGCCGCTGGGTGCAGTGCGCATAAAACCGCATATGCACTTTGTCCCTTTGGCGGGCTAGAATGCCAATGTCTTGGAAGGTGAAGGCGACGTTCTCCTTTTTCCTCATGTGGGAAGAGAACAAGCGGATGGTCTCCTCCACGCAGCCTTCCACCACTTGCCAAGAGTAGGAGGTGGCCCGGGACAAGTGCTCCAAGTCCAGCTGCTTGATCTCCAGGTTGACTAAATGCAAGAGAAGCAACATCACTGCCCTGTCTGGCCACATTGCCTTTGCTTGCCCATCAAGACAGATGCCTGCTGTGGAGGCAGGGGTTTGGGCACTCGAAGAGGCAGACTCCAACTGCGCGTAAGGTTCTGGAGTACAAAGTGCTACAAAGAAGGTCCTCATTGGAAAGAGCTCTATGTGGGGCGATGAAGCTGCACATGGCTGCTTCTCCTCACGTGTTCCAAAGAGCAGGGAGCACCCATGCAGCCTGTAGGGTGGGGGCTGCCATCTCACCAGGGAGAGTCACTTTGCGGTACTTGAGTCCCCGCAGCCAGACCGCGTCCATGTCCAGCTGGAACACAGGCCTTCGGATTATCAGCACATCGCCAGAGGCAAGGTGCAGTGGCTCTTGGACCGTGCCAAAGGTGCCGAGCCCCACAATCAGGACACCCTGCACATAGCAAAGACACCAAAGCCCACAGTTAAGAGATGGCAAAAGGGATCTTTGTCTGCTCTGTGCCCTCCCCACTCCGTGTGAGCAATGGGGTACCTGGGGAAGAATTCAGAGAATGGCCACCTTCTCAGCATTCTATCCTCACCCTCCTTGAAAAGTTCACTAATGTCCCTAAGCTGTAGAAGATGTTAGGGCTTTCTAACAGCCCCGCACAGCCTCAGCTGACCAAAAAGCTGCTCTGCAGCACATGGACCACTTGGGATGTGGGGCCATGGGGCTGAGGGAAGGGTTGCTCCCGGGACACCCAGGGCTCTCTGGATGGCTGAAACCCCAGATGTCAGGACCAGGACCAGCAGGACACCAGCGCACCTTGTCCTGACTCATCTCTTCCATAATGTAACTGGAAACAGCATCCCAAATAGCAACAATCTCTGCAAAGCAAGAGAAAGACATTGGGCACAGGGGACCCCCTTCCTCTGTGGCCATGCAGGTTGTCGTGGCAGCCTCCAGGCCCGTGTAGCCACCTGCACAACCCACGCTCCACAGCGATATGGACAGCTAAGAGCGTCTGTGGATCCTGCTGCAGGAAGGAGCTCCCAAAGCCCCTACCTTCACAGGAGAGCTGCAGGAGCATTGGGAACAAGACGCACTGCTCGGGCCTGATTATCTTGGTCCAACAGCCCAGCATTTTGCTTGTCCCCTTGCCCTTAGCTCTCTGCTCCAGGCAGGGGAAAAGGATGCTCTTGTCGTCTCCTCGCCCCAGACTCCTGTCCAAGGCACCCCTGCACCTCTGCCTCAGGGTGAGAGGCCCTCAGCATTTCCCTGCCACTGCTATCGCTCTCCTGGCTGCACAGCAGCTCCAACGAGCAGCTGTGTGCAGCACCCGCTCAGCACTGGGGCTTGCAGGGATCTGCGGGCACCACCACACATCCGCAGAGACTTCTCTGTGATGCCGTGCACCCCACTGTGACCTCAGCCTCATCGGGGCATTGCTGGGGGCTTAGAAGGTCATATGCACAGAGATGTCAGTGCCAGACAAGAGCACAGAGCTTTCCTTTCTTGCCCTGTGAAACACATCTCTCCCCATTACTATTCCAAACTGGGAAATAGGACCCATTCCAGATCAGCTCAGGGCCACGGGTCCCTGGTCGGCCAAAGCCAAACCAGAGCCCATCTCAAGCTCTGCCCAGGCTGTGTCCCTCCATGCTATGGGGCCCACTGATGGTGCCCACTGTGTAGGGCACGGAGGCACCGATATGTAGACCGGACCCCTTATCCAGAGAGATCTGCTGCTTGACAGGGGCCTGAATTAAGGATGTTACAGAAAGACTCCCAAGGCTTGTCCATGAGTCTGACTATTACCCACTGGTACTGTTTCACGTGGGCACAAATGATGCCATGGGGAATCTAAGGGATATCACGCGTGACTTCAGAGCCCTAGGGATGGCTGTCAAAGGTATGGGAGCCCAGGTAGTGTTCTTGTCGATCCTAACAACGAGGAGAATGGGTTCAAGGAGAAGGTGGATATGGCAGATTAACAACTGGCTGCACCACTAGGCTTGGCAACAGGGTTTTGGCTTCTATGACTATGGGCTCTGTTTTATGACCACCAGCTAGTGGGGAATGCTGGAAACCATCTGAGCAAGAGGGGCAGACGTCTCTTTGCCAAAAGGCTGGCCAACCTGGTTAGGAGGGCTTTAAACTAGATGAGAAGGGGGAAGGGGAGTGCCACACAGACACGGCGAACAGTACCACACAGACAAGGTCGGATGGTGTCCAGCGGGAGTATGGTAGTGGGGAAGTGAAGTTAGGAAATGATTACAGAGGGTCCTCTTTCACCCTTGCTGGGGAACCTGTAGGCTCGGTTACTTCCCTGAAATGCCTGTACATGAATGCGCGAAGCATGGGGAATAAGCAAGATGAACCGGAGATCTGTGTGCGGTCCTAGCATCATGATCTCATTGGAATCACAGAGACATGGTGGGATAGCTCGCACAACTGGAGCACTGCCATGTGCTCTTTAGGAAGGACAGGCTGGGAAGGTGAGGTGGTGGAGATGCTCTTTACATGAGAGCAACTGGAATGCATGGAGCTCAACCTGGGAGTGGATGATGAGCGAGTTGAGAGCTTGTGGGTAAGGGTTAAAAGGCAGGCTAATGTGGGAGACACTGTGGTGGGTGTCTGCTACAGGCCACCTGACCAGGACGAGGAAGTTGATGAGGCCTTCTGTAGTCAGCTGAATGTTGCCTCACAGTCACAGGCCCTGGTTCTAATGGCAGACTTCAACTTCCCCGACATCAACTGGTAGGACAACACAGCCAGGCACAAACAGTCCTGGAGGTTCCTGCAGAGTGTTGATGATAACTTTTTAACGCAGGTTGTGGAGGAGCCAACGAGGAGAGGTGGACTACTGGACCTCGTGCTAACAAATAGAGAGGGACTTGTGGGAGATGTGAGAATGGGGGATAGCCTCAGCTGCAGTGACCATGAGTTGGTGGAGTTCAGGATCCGATGAGGAGGAGGCAGGGCTGTAAGTAGCCTTGCGACAATGGACTTCAGGAGGGCCAACTTTAGCCTCTTCAGAGACCTCCTCAGAAGAATCCCACGAGCTACACCTCTAGAAGGAAGGGGGGCCCAAGAGAGCTGGTTAGTTTTCAAGCGGCACTTCTTCCACGCCCATCCCTGTGTGTAAGAAGTCAGGCAGAGGGGGCAGGAGACCTGTGTGGATGAGCAAGGAGCTTGTGGCAATGCTCAGGCAGAAGGTGGCGGTATACAGAATGTGGATAACAGGACAGGTCCCCTCGAAGAAATACAGGAGCGTAGTCAGGGAATGCAGAGATGTGACAAAGGAAGCTAAGGTGCGTTTGGAATGCAATCTGGCAAGGGATGTTAAAAATAACAAGAAAAACTTCTTTAAATGTATAAACAGCAAAAGGAAGATCACCTAAGAGATCACCTAAGGAAACTTGATACCCACAAATCCATGGGCCCTGATGGGATGTACCCCAGAGTTCTGAGTGAACTGGTGGATGTTGTAGCTAAGCCACTCTCCATCATCTTGGAAAGATCCTGGAGAATGGGGGAGGTGCCAGAGGACTGGAAGAAGACTAATGTCACGCCAGTCTTCAAAAAAGTCAAGAAGGAGGATCCAGGTAACTACAGCCCAGTGAGCCTCACCTCCGTCCCCAGAAAAGTGATGGAACGGCTCATACTGGCCATTGTCTCCAGGCACACGGAGGACATGGATTCACAAAGGGGAAATCATGCTTGACTAACCTGATAGCCTTCTATGATGGAAACACCAGCTGGACGGATGAGGAGAGAACGGTGGATGTCATCTATCTTGACTTCACCAAGGCTTTTGACACTGTCCCTCACAGCATCCTCCTGGACGAGCTCCGGAGGTGTGGATGAGTGGACAGTGAGGTGGATTGGGAATTGGCTGGATGGCAGAGCTCAGAGGGTGGTGATCAGCGGTGCGGAGTCTGGTTGGAGGCC
>JAWLRI010000463.1:56645-67980 GCA_034781795.1 Crypturellus tataupa | reverse complement strand
CCAGTTGTCCAGTCTGTCCAGGTCCCTCTGGATGGCAGCGCAGCCCTCTGGGGTGTCAGCTACTCCTCCCAGCTTCGCATCATCTGCAAACTTGCTGAGAGAGCACTCTGTGCCTTCATCCAGGAAAAATTGAACAGGACTGGGCTGAGGAATGAGCCCTGGGGGACACCACTAACTACAGGCCTCCAACTAGACTCCACATCACTAATCACCATCCTCTGGGCTCTGCCCTCCAGCCGGTTGTTAATCCACCTCACTGTCTATCCGTTTCACTCACACTGCCAGGGCTTGCCCAGGCGGATGCTGTGAGGGACAGTGTCAAAACCCTTGCTGAAGACCAGACATATGACATCCACTGCTCTCTCCTCGTCTAGCCAGTCAGTCATTCCATCATAGAATGCTATCAGGCTAGTCAAGCATGATTTCCCCTTGGTGACTACTCCTAAGCACCTTCTTATCCTCCATATGTTTGGAGGCAACAGCCAGGATGAGCTGTTCCATAGTTTTTCCGGGGATGAAGGTGAGGCTGACTGGCCTGTACTTGCCTGGGTCCTCTTTCTTGCCACTTTTGAAGATGGTGTGACATTGACTTTCTTCCAATCATCAGGCACCCCTCAGGATATTTCAAAAATGTTGGAGAGCGGCTTAGCAATAACATCCGCCAGCTCATGCAGTACTCCTGGATGTATCCCATTAGGGCAAATGGATTTATGGATGTCAAGTCTCCCTAAGAGCTCTCTGACCCACACTTCCTCTACTCAGGGCAAGTGTTCCTCTCTCCAGCCTCTGTCTCTGGTTTCTAGGATCTGGGATTCCAGAGGGCTGCCCTTGGTAAACACTGAGCATTCAATAGCTCTTCTTTTTCTCTGTCTTTCGTAACCAGGGCACCCTCCTTCTTCACCAGCAAACTCACCTTTTTCCCTAATCTTCCTTTTGCCATTGATATACTTGAAGATGTTCTTGTTATTTTCAACATCCCTTGTCAGATTTAATGCCAGTTGTGCCTTAGCTTTCCTTGTTGCATCCCTGCATTCCCTGACAACATTCCTATATTCCTCCCAAGGAGCCTGTCCTTTTTTTCCACTTTCTGTATAATGCCTTTTTCTGTCTGAGTTTTATCAGCAGCTCCTTGCTCAGCCATGCAGTCCTCCTGCCCCTACCCCTCCCTGTTACAGTATTATTTTTTAACCAACAAACAAAGTTGAAAAATCAGTTATGATGTTTAAATGAACAAATACAGGTAGATCAGAGACAAATACCTTCTAGTATACCTCACAGAAACATACTTTGCAGTCTCTGTTCACCTGAGAGCAGTAAAAGTAAATTATAAATCATAAAGTAATAGGTTGACCAGGAAAAAGTGAATCAAAACGCCAACCACAATGACATCAGCAAGCTCAATTTTGTTCTATTTTTCTCTCACGAATATTTGACCTAACACTTTACATTTATATGTATGTGTATATTAGGAAAAAGGATATATTTACTAAAGTACACAGAAAAAAGCACATTGCCATAAGTTTTTGAATGGGTTGAACACAGAAAATTCTCCAGTTAGACTGAACCATAATTATCCTGGGATAGAGATTTCATACCAATGTCAAGTATAACAGAGGCCTATTCCTACCTTTCGTCATACTAGGAAGAACAAATCATAAACCAGGGGATAAGGAAAATTGTCTTTGAAAAAAACATTCAATTATTGAATTTCCTTTTTTCCTTCTTCAGGTATGACTCATGCAATATTAATTAAAACAGCTTTGAACTGGGCAAGGAACTTATTTTTTTTTTGTTTGGCTTTCTCACAGCCTAACACCACAGAGTAATTCAATCACGCAATTTGTTAGCTACCCCAGGGATTATCAAGTAAGACCAACTATAGCTACTTATACATGAATGTGTGGACAGAGATGACTCCATTCAATGAAACTAGCAGGCTATTTTTTGCTGTTTTACTACATATTTTTTCAGTGTTGAAAGATACAGATTAAATATATGACTAATTTCAGCTCAGTTTTCCAGCTTCTTTGTTCATCTAGATAACTTTCAGAACATTATTCCATTTTATATGAAAAGCTACTTTCCTCTGCTTTTCCTTCTTAAACAGAGAGTAACTAGGATATGGATAAATTAATGCCATAGTTGGGTAAATCTAACTTCTACCTTGCACAAATCCTTGTCTAAGCATTTTCAGCTGGCCAATCAGAATTTTCTAATTTAATAATAATATATATAAAAAGTCAAAGTTAAGTAGCATAATATGAATGGGAAAGATAACTTTTTTTGAGTATATTCAAGTAACACCAATCTATACAAATGCTGTGCAACTTGTAAAATCTACTTTTAGCTAGAAACACCAGCTGTAAAATACTAGCTCTCTTCTCTCACAAGATGAGTCAACTTATTTTTCTATGTCAATATTTATATCTGATACCTCTCTAGGAAATTGGGGTAATTTAAAAATTATTGCTATTTTTTCTTTTAATAATACAGGAGGCTTCTTTTAGTAATGCAGGAACAATGAGATTTTGTCTCCTTCCATTCAAATAAATTGCAATCCTTACCCTTCAATTTCTTTGGAAGCCCAGGACAAGTTTATTTGTCTTAATTTCCTTCTTAATTCCATGCATCAACATTAGATAATTAACTAGGATTGCTAAAAAATGTTGACAAAGGGTTAATTCAAGTGCAGAAGGGTGATTAGAATTTTTATTATTATTTTTGCTAGTGCAAGTTGCTTAAAATTTCACTGACAATATAATTTATCTCACAGAGAATGGCCCATGATGGGCATATTCTGTGTGTTTGAACAAAATCCATTTAAAGTAATTCTTTACATTATTACTAGCCAGCGACATTGCGTCTAATTCCAAGAGCATTGGTGCAGAAAAGGAACATAACTGTTAAATTAAAATAAATTAACCTTTTTAATCTTGAACACACTGGCTGATAGTTTTGTTCTATATAGACTGTAATTATCGCACAGCAAAGGAGTTTTCACTCAGGTGGAATAGTAGATAAGGATGAATAGTTCTTTAATGTTTATTCCTTCCTCCTCTAAAAGTTTTTTTTTTTTTTTTTTGCCACACACAAGCAGCTTCTCAAGTCCCACAAACCACAACTTTTAGGTTTAACTTTTCAGATACAAGTCATCCATCTTGTTACTGCTGACATATGTAAAATGAGACATACATATAAACGTTTTTAGAATTAGACTAGATACAATATCACAACATACGGTTGGGCCATAGCAGATTCAGAGTTTTGCAAGGATGCTTTCCAGCTGTATTCAAAAAAGATTATGCATAAAATCAAAGTGTGTATATAAATGTAAGTAAATATAAATGATACAAATATATAAATATCTGAGATTACTAATTTATTTTGAACCGCATGAGAACTCTGTTTAAATGCATGACTTCTGTCCTTGATCTCCTAATCATACTCCTGTCCTCAGGATGCCTGATCTTAAATATAAGGGAGTGTACTATGTGAAAATACCTTAGAGAGGTTGGTCATGGAAAAGCTTACTGTATTGGAGCAATAATTTACAGATCTCCTACTTTCCAGTCAGTCAGTGTACAAATCGCAAGATGCTCAGGTGTAGTTGCATGAGCCTTCTGGTTTCATAAGACAGATCATGGGAAAAAACAAGCACACATGAATACTTTCAGGAGTGTACCATCATCATGGTTTGGTTGCCTGTTCAAAGCTGTTTCCTTCACCTTCTTTCTCCTTCCTCCCTCCTACCTCACTCCCGATCCCCCTCTTCCCAAATACTAAAATAAGATAAATTTTAATTTTAAGTGATTTTAGGGGTGTATGGAGGTTTTATGCATAATAATTTAAAATGAAGTTATATTCTGTTTCAGCTACAGAAATTCTGAAATGTCAAATTAACAGTTGTTTAGAACAAGTCTTTATAGTAAGAATTAAAAGGACAATTCATAAAAAAATTTGCAATGCCTTTTTCACATCACTTACCACATAGGGACCTGAATATAAATCATCTGATCCTTCTCCTGGCCAAAACATGATCGTCCCTAGCCTATCAGTCTAGCCTGTCCTGAAAGATTGTCAATGGGAATTTTGCCAAATTAATTATCTATTTCAAAACAGAACTTTTATTTACCTTTGAAGATAACCTTTACCTTTGCCACTAAAATTTTAGTTTACTGTTTTCTGTCCTATTCATTGCTGTTTATTCACCACTTTTTTGATGCTCAAGGAGCAGCTAAGCAGACAAGGTCACTTTGAACTGGAAACCAGGCAACTGGATACATTTACAATTGAATACATTAGATTATAAAATCATAACGGAAATAAAGAGGATGTAGAAGAATTGATTTGTAATTGCATTGTCAGGTACAAATACTGAAAGGGAAATGTCAATGCAATGAAAAAAATAAATGATTCTTCTCTGCATATCTGTTATCCATTCTTGGCCTCTTTTGAAGGCATCATAATATGTTAAATAAACATTCAGTCTAGTACAATAAAACTACTCATACCCTTCCATCCATCCTATTTTTGTAGGATTAACATTTCCCAGGAAGTCTTTTAATACATACGACTCTTCCTATTACCTCTGCTTAAGACCACATCATACTGTGAGTGTGATACCCTAAGCAGGACATGAGAACTTCAGGTGAAACCTTCCTGAAACAAAATCAACAGGACTACAGCTTTTTTAACTAATGAAATAATTTTCATTCATGCAAGTGAGGATTTTTTTTTTTTTTTTTTGTGGAACATGCAAGAGTAAGAAGAAAGTTGAAAAGGATTAGAAAAGTTATCAGAAAGCAAAAAAAAAAAATCTCAGATATAAAACTAAGGAATGTATATAATGAGAGACTTAAGCCAAGCTGTGTGACACTGACTAAAGCTGGGTATTAGCTCAGCGCTCACTGAGATTCATGCCAGGCTTTCACAATATAAGATTATGATTTTGTCAGCTTGCAAACTAGCTGTGAAAACAGCCCCATCCTTGAAACATTTAAAGAAAAGCAGCAATCACTTTCTTATATGTCATTTTAGTAAAAATTATCAAGAAAAAATAATCCAGCTGTTCTGTTCTATATCAACCATAACTCTTTGCAAGTTGCCTAAATAGCCTTGCTCTGGCTTCTAAAGGGTGATTTTATACTCTAACAATTTGCACAAATTCCTTGTTCTGAATGTTTAAACTCCTTGTAAATACGTATAACACGGATGGAATCATTCCAGGAATTCTCATGATGGAAATTGCTATGAAAGTGCTACACAAATATATGGAATAGTCTTTTCGCTAAGTGGCTATTTTCTTTATCTATTTAATAGAAACATGAGGTTGCTTTAAAAAAAAAAAAAAAAAACAGTATTACTCTTAAGCTGAGAGCCTATTAAGTAAAACTTATCCCAAAGCATGAATTTAATATGATTATATATAAAATAAAAGTGTTGCCACAGACTCTTTATACTATTACTGTATTACATTCCATTAATGGAAGATATTCCACAGTCTTCTTTCAGTCCTCTAGTTCCAAAGAATCCTATAACCTAATTTCAGTTGTTGGCAATTCATGCAAAAAGTCAAACAAAATAGGAGAACTGCTTACTTAACTATACTTAACTATATTTTCAAAGCAGATGGTTTATTGAAATGTTTAAAGTAAGAAAAGGAAAGGATCTGTACTTATCTATACTGAAAAAGAAACTATACTGAAAATTTCTGAATGGTGGATTCTGTTTTTACCCTAAAATGAATATTTTCTATTAAAAGGATTAGTAAAGATGCAAGTCAAAATTTGAGAAACTTGATTTCTTATAGCTGTTTTAACTCTTAAGGTATAGTGTTTTTTTTCCCTTGTTTTAACATCAACATGAATACTGATAAACCTAAAGGGGGAATAGCCATACAGAGACTCCCCCGATTAAATTAGGTTTTTCTGTTTTTTTTTTCCTATTATTTTCTCTGGTTTTTCTTTTTTTTTTCCTGTCTTTTTTTTAAGAACGCACACACAAACATATATAGCAAATTAATCTTTTATTTAGTTATGTAGTCATTTATCTATTTAAAGGAGAATACGTTTTGAGGGGGTTACCTGGCTAGCTAAACAATACACTGGATTCTAAGCACTTTTTAAAAGCTACTTTCAGTTTTCAGACTGATCGCAGAAAGATTGAAGAACTGAAATAATTTAAATCCAGACACTGTCTAACCCTCCATCACCTAGTATATATTAGTCTGCCATTCTTATTAATATAAATATTGAAACACTGACAACATTGGATAAAAATGAAAATAAAAGCAAACAGTTCTAGTCACTTCATCTACATTACAGCATTAATGTTGGGAGAATACTATGAGAAATCCCATGTTGTTGTATGTTTGAGCTTCTAGCCATCTTATTGATTTATTGTTTTCAGATTAAAAAGAGAAAAATGCAAAATAAACATAATATTTACCTGCAAATGAGCCGCTGTGAATATAAATTTACTGAAATGTTTGTCATCTGGTTATTTTTAATGAAAGGGATTGGAACATAAATCTCACAGAGAAGATTTTTTCACCCCAGTAACACTATTTCTCTATTGATTGTTTAAAAAGAGTTATAAATATTTTAAATATATCTGACTCTACACTTTTAGGTTAAATCTATTTCCTACTTAAATCCCACTATTATTTTACAATTTTCATCCTGTGCTAAGGAAGTAAAAACATGTGAGAGCTGCAAATGAAAGTTATTGGAAAAACTCTGAAAGAATCTGTAAATTCGGATATGTGAAGAATTTTCATGTCCCATAAAACACCCCTATAAGGGAAGAAGTTGTCTTAAGACCTCATTAATTCTGTAACACATGTTATATGGTGCTACATAATTTAGCATAATACTCACTTGAATGCAACAGAAAACTGCTTTTTTAACCATCTTGATACTTTTGTCACAAGTTGAAATCAGCATACTCACAATATAAAAAATAATAACAATAATAATAACAAAAAACAGAACAAAGCCAAATCCCACAGCATTAAAATTGAATGGATGGATGTCTTGACTGTAGCCAGAACACGCCACTGGACACCTTTATCCTTACAGAGAACATTCATTGTCAAAGACCATGTGCTTGTCGCAGAAGTCATGAAATGTTCCCGTAGCTTCACAAAAGGTTTTCTGTCTGATATGTGGCTGAATAGTTTCATCTTATGGTTTATGTTCGTTACCACTGACAGCACCAGCAAGGGGAAACACCACCAGCTTACCTGCATCAACAGGTATCATAATGTAATTTTATGGCAGCTGAGGATTGATGAAGTTTAACTCTTTTCTAGCAGGAATCAGGAAGGATAATTTTATGACTCTGCACTGAGTACAACAAACAAACACACAGACCAATATATCCCATCCAACCCACACACACAGTTTGCATATAATCAGTTCTGTGGGTAAAAATCCTACACTAAAACATATGAAGAAAAGCTGGTAATATCTGTCTTTTGATGAACAGTATGTGGGACAGACTGAAAGAGAGCCCGTCTCCAAGAAGTTATCTGAAGCCAGACTCAGGTCTTGGTCAATAAATATTTTCTTCTTCCATTTTTTTTTCTGCTCATTGCCCTGGAAATGGAGAAAACACAACGTTGGTGTTGCATTCTGTTTTACAACAGAGTTTGATTACTTGTGTGTATAGGAACTAGTGAAAAGTTACAGCCACAAAATTACTTCTGAAAACATATTCAGATATTATCCTCTACAAATTTGATGCAGATGTCTGCTGGAGTAGCACGAGGAGAAGTATACTGATACAAACTTTAGAGCTATAAAAAAAGAACACTGAAAACCTGAAAAATAAGACTACTATAACAGAGAACTACACAGAGCTAGATTCAAATACATCATTTCAGAGACTAGAATTAAAAAAAAAAAAACAGTTGTTAAATCATTGAAATGTAACATAGAATATTGATATAAGCTAGACTGCAGTTCCTATGGATTTTTTTTTCTACAATAAAGTAATTCCTAGTAAGTTGATATCATGAAGCTTTCTTCGACTATTGATTCCAAAATATAACCATGCTTCAATCAGAATGTGCCTGAACCTTTACAGTTTATTTAAACAGAACATCAATTGTTTGAGTGGATCTTCCTGCCTATGTATCCAGAGGCAAGTCTGACATATCACATAATGAAAGGAAAATTAAATGTTAGAAAAGCCTCAGAAGACAAAAGCTACAACCAGAGATGAAGATTAATTTTCAGATTTCAGACTATAGATCTTCACTTTCATTGAGATAAATCTGGAGTTAGCAATTCCTATTTTAGAAGGCAGGGGGTTGTAGGAACATGCTATGTTGGTATATCTCAAACACAGTAACCAAAAACTAAGATAACTCCAAGTCATTAATTAGCTATGATAATTCTGGATACAATTTACGTTTACTTATATTTTGTGGAATACAAGAGGCAATCCTCTTTTTTGTGTGTTTCTGTATTTATTCCTCCTCCAGGATACCTGTTCCTTCTAACAGGAATGCTGTGGGAGTACTTTGTTTTGAGATTCTTTGGAATAGCCATTTTGTAGTTCAATTTCAAAGTAAGTTAAGAGACTCAAGCTCATTTTACCTTTCAGAAATGAGAGATGCCATTTGGTAATTAATAATTAGATGAAGGATTCTGCTGTCTTTTATATTACTTCAAACTTGCCCATAATAATCCCATAATAATATTTTAGTGTCACTGAGCATTTAGCAATGGTTGAATTTGATCAACTGTAGGAGCAAAATTCCATTATAATTTAAAAGTCTTATGTCTTAGGAGGATATTGAAAATCATAATATATATTCTACAAACTTGGCAACACACTTGTTTCAACACCCATCATCACTTCAGACTACCCAAGTTACATTCAGCTATTGCTACATTCTTCTTCCCTTCTAGATAATTACAGCCCTCAACAAAACCACCCAAACAAATAAAAACAGGGTAGGTGATAGAAAGGATTAGGCAGCAAGAAGGTAATTAAAACACTGCCTTTACTAGGTATTCGTCAAGGGAATTCCATTACTTTTGGGATGTTTGGACTATGTAGCTCTGACAGTTCAAGAAAAAAGTCTACCTAACTCAGTATCCAGTTTCTGATACCCTGTTCTGGCTAACAGCAGATGATCAGAGAATGATATTAGTGCACAGCAAGAAAAAAAATGTAATTTTCTGGAATATTCTCACAAATGTCAAAGATCTGAAGCTAACTAAAAAAAGTGTCATTGTAACTGACCGTTAAAAAATACCTTTTTTGTTTTAAATAGTCTGGTCATGTGAACTTTCACACTACACCATTTACAGGAAGGAGTTCTTCAGCTAACTAAATACTGTGGAAGAACATATTTCCTTGTATTTGAATGTCAGTGGTCATCTGGTATTTTCACATTAGGTCCCTTGTTGTTGAGAAACAACATAAATCGTTTAGATCATTTCCATTAACTCATGAAAATTAGGGGAAAATAATTTTGTCACTGAAATTGTAGAAATTAACTAGTGATCTAGACCATGAAAATCTTTGATGTCTAAAAAGATTTATGGAAAAAAATATATGTGCAGCAGATAATCCTAAACTCTGCCAATACTTACCCACAGAAGTCTTTATTAACACACCTTCATTATCTCTGCTCTTTTGTGCTTTGTATAAGACGGAAACGAACTGTGACAGCAAGATGACCAGAGGTATGAGACAATTTTCCAGATGTCTCTTAATTCGGCAAATATTTTCATTGTTCAAAACAGTGGCCACAGCTTCCCTAATGTTCTCTGGGCAGTGGAGAAGAGGCTGTGGGAGTATGAAGCAGAGCACAAGTCACATCACCTGCCTTACATGTTGAAAGACAAGAAATTCAATGCCTGTAAGAATAACTATTTATGGATCCAATCAATCAAGTGGGTTTTAGTCTGCTCTGTCACTGAAAAATATTTTTCCTCTTCAAGCCCCAAGACCCTAGTCTCTACAGGGAAGACATGCTTTCTTAACCCATGTTTATTTAAGGTCTGTGCCAGAATACTATTGTATCTAACAAACAGCAGCATTGCTCTTAACGTGGTATACTGTCTTTACAAGAATAAGGGGAATCCAGATGTAAGTCTTGTTTTACTGCAGTACAACATATAGAAAGACTCACTTTTTGATACAGACATTTTGAAATAAAATTCTAACTACTATTATAGGCAGAAATTGACTGCCTATAATATGCCAATCGACCTTGTGCTTTTTCTCTTTGTTCTACTCAGCAAAACACAGTCCAGGTCACAGATGAGGCCAACAGTATTTATTATTTAAAAAATCAATTGTCCAATTAACATTAACTGTTTTCCTATTTGAATGCTTGGTTCCTTTTGTAGCTGAATCAAAAACTTTAAAGAGAAAAGGAAAAATAAACAAACAAAAAACACACAAACTTGAAATTTGATATACAGTTTATAGCTTGAAGTTCAAGAAATAACCATCTCCTTGGCAGATCTGCAGTTCTAATCAGGCCCAGTGTAACCTAACAGAGCCTCAGATATCAGGATGTTTATGACAGGTAAGGTCAGATTTCCCTTCCTCACCATATATATATGTTTTTTGCTGCTGTCGAAACAAAGAAATCCGTGAAAAAGAGAGAATACTGCAATTTGGCATTTTCAAAATTGCTAGTTTATTGATTACTTTATTCAGGGAAAGTCATTCTTTCGTGGTAAAAGTAAACTCACAAGAAGCTGACTGTAAAACTGATGTTCTATTATGCATTCTGTAGAAAGTGTGTGCATAATGAAACTATTAATGTTCTTCTAAGTGTTCATTATTTTACATGTTGTCAGCTGTGGCCCTCCTTTTACAGCAGCAATATTTGATTACAAGCCTGTGAGCAGTCCTGCATGCTATTTGTGCAGTCTGATAAGAGGGAAGGCCAAAGACTACATTTTTTTACATGCTGAAGGGCTCTGTACACTCATGCTTCAGGAGTCAACAGAGAAGACGGTAGCCCAAGTCCCCAGTCTTGCGCTTCTTTATTCTCACAAATAAATTTTAAGCAGTGGGACCACTCTGATGATTTTACTGAGTCTTTACAGAGGCTGGAATACCACACAAATACTAGTGAAATCAGGCAGGAGAGATTGCCTTATTCCTTCAGGGTGGTTTTCTATCATTTTTTTTTATCAGTGCAATGAGAACAGTTTTCTGGACCCAGAAGTCAGTGTCATGCTGTGGAAGAATGGCCTGGAAAAGGGGAAACTTGAGAGAAAACCTAGGGTCTAACTGAAGGTTCGGCATTACAGCAGCTTGCTTGGGGTGATACACAGCTGCCACTTCCAGGATGGCTGGT
>JAWLRI010000463.1:3234-15370 GCA_034781795.1 Crypturellus tataupa | reverse complement strand
CACGTGTCTTAACATGGTTATATAAGAGAGGCAGTTACCTGCAAATAGCCCAAGGCATAGTAATGGTAGGATATAAGAATGAGAAATGTAATCGGGTAGAAAATTATGGATACAAAGAGGAGTAGTGTTTGATAAGGAAAGGTAATTGTTGCTGGTAATATTGGCCTAGGAGGGTTACTGGTGCTGACTAAAGATGTGCGAGTTTGGAAAGGAGCTGAAATTAACGATTTTCTAGTGAAAAGAGATAGAAAGGAGGACAGATGTCCATCAGCACAAGCGTGTGTGTGTTGGGAGTTCAGAAATGCTCACAGAGACTATGAAAAGCCCATAGGGTACCAATAATGATAAGGCTTCATTACTCTGGATTCTTGTGCTGTGACCTCAGCTGTGAAGAGAGCCCTTAGTCCTCCAAAGTAGGCTGTGCTCATGAGCTGCTTTCAGAGACAAAAAATAGCTGGCCAGCGTGCCAGCTGAAGCTCTCACAAATCCGGCGTCAAATGAGTGGGTGCTAAGTTGTATTGCCTGGTCAAAAGTTAGTACATGTTCACCAAAATATGTTTTGGAGATCCATAAAGCTTTTCATGTTTTCAGAAGGGTTTTGCCTATCCAGAGAGGGTTTTATTAATCTCTTCTTCTTGTGAGTACAGATAGTTACGACTAATTTTTGCTTGTGTTCCCTGAACACTAGCAAAAATAAAAGCAACATGCTCTTAATAATAATAGCTTGCAGTGGTATTACCTTGCTCCACAGATTTCTGCTTAACTCACTAGGGTCATGCGATAGTTCACTGTGGTAGTCTGCAAGATCTTTTGTGGAAGGAACAACCCAGAATTATTTTACTTTACCTCACCGGGATAGGGGGGAGCATGGTGGTAGTAAAAGGCAGGGATTCTCCTTTGCTGGTTCGCAATTTTCTTGTGCTGTGAAAAGCAGGTAGCTTTTCACACACCTGCATATCCACAGCATCTCACCCCTGTGGGCACAGGGGGCATCCCTCACCTCAACCCTCCTCTACAGCAGTTCTCACCAGTGCTGGAGCTGTTCTTGGACTCAGCCAACAAGATGCATTCACTTGGCCAGCTCTGCCTCCAGAAGGGGGTATGCACACCCACATCCAGCAAAAGAATTGAATGCAAAGGTGAGAACATAAAATAAAACTATGAAAGATTTTTTTTTTAATGTTTGTTTTTATTTTCCTTAATACAAAATTATGCCATTACTTCTGATCTCAATGAAAAGCCATAAGTTTTGTTTATATTCTCCAATTGTACTTTTCAAGTAGAATTGAAAGGTATTTAACATGAAAACATAATTTCAATTTTGGAAATAAACAAACTTCAGAAACAAAGGTAGGGTTTAAAATCTTCATTTATGCCACTGGAGTAGGAGAGAAGTTATTAGGCATTGATTGGGTGCTTGAATAGCAACTATGTTGTTTCCAAGATCCAAGTAACCACAATGATACATATGGAAGGATATGATCTTACTTGGTGATCACTGTAAACCCATTGCTGCTACTTAAAAACTTCCTATAAATTTTATGATTTTGGAAAGGAAAAATACTGACAAAGTACAACCCCAAAACTCTTCCAACTACCTTACTTGGATTCTTTTTCTGAAAGCAGTAATGAAAAACAGACTGTAATTTAGAAATGCTACAATACTTCATATTTTGCAAATGTGTATAAAAGCGAATGAAAATATGCAAATTAATTTTTATCTCTAGAGATGAAATTAAGTTTTTCAATTAGCAAAAGTTGCCAACTAAGGATCCTACTCATTAACATAAACTTCTAAATGTGATCTTGACTGTGTTGAAATATCTTTCTAATTTAGCTCTGCATATGTTGGGAAGAATGAGTTGCTGAATTAATAACAACTAAGATCTGGCTGATTGCTTGCAATTGATTTCTAGCCCCATAGATGGTTTTATATTTTAATATATTGCAGTAAAAATAATTTCTCACTTTCACACTTCTTGTTGTGGCCTGTATGAGGTCCTGTGATTGTATTTTTATAGCTATTTGAGAACAATGCATTGCATGTTGAGTTTTCAATAAGAATCTTATTATGAACCCTTTGTTGATACAACATCCCCATCTGATGGCAATCAGAATTGCTAAACAGCCTTCTCAAAGCAGCCAAAAGCAAAGATACCTGCCCCGAAGACCTAGCATCAACTGAAGTCTTGTGAGATCTTTCCTTTGTGTTTTCATAAAATATGTTTAGAAGATAAATGAAAATTGTTAGACCGAAGAGAATAAGCATTTCATTTCTTGAAAATTAAAAGCAAGGGAACATGATTTGGGAACCTAAGAATGCTGTGGGGAAACACCAAGGTAATAAACTTTGTCATGAGCAGAAGCCACGTACGGTTTGTGTTTCTGTTTCATGAAAAGAAACATTATTTCTATAACCCAGACAGGAGAGGACCAGCACTGGCATATGCCAAAATCATCTTCTGTTAACATTATGTTAACAGAAACATCTTCGAGGCTTTCTGTACAAAGGATCCTGTGTAGCTGAAGTAAGTTGAGGTCGGTCATTAATCCTACATGTAGCCGCTTTCTCCCCTGGAACTGAAAACATGTCAATAACAACTTTTCCATTCATACAACAGGATTTCCAAATTACTTGTTTTGAGTCACTGGGCTGTAATCAACCCTGTCCCTGAAATTTGGGACTGTATACGTAGGACTCTCTGCAATTTTATCTGTTTCTTATCATAGAGATCAAGGACTGTAGCAAGTTATACTGGTATGAAAACCAAGAAGTCCCAGGGTTACGTAGACATCAGCATTCAGTCTCTTAGTAATCACATAAGAAATCAGTACAATGTGGAACATATGCACTCAATTTTGATTCCTCACCTTATTTGGTGGTTAGGATATTCACATTCCAAAAAGTTCATGTCTTAGCTTTATGAGCCTGATATATCAGCTGTTTACAGTGTAAATCAGCATTTTCCTGCTATCAAGAAATCTAAGCCTGAGTAAATAGTCTTATGGATTGTACATCTCAGTGCAAAATGTTGTGCATCTCTGTTTTTTTTTTTTTTCCCTGCAAGCCCAAATTCACGAGCTCCTTCCTCTCCAAAACAGGATGAGCATTAGCTTTGACATTTTATGGGCTCCAGATTGTGTGGCTAATGGCTATCTCTGCTTTTATGTGAACAGTTTATTTGGCCAATTAATAATAGTGATAACAGCCAAGTGGTGTTATTCATTCTCCAAAAGTGTACATGTTTTTTTTTGCTTTATTCTCCCTAATGGTATAAAATTGGACAAGTTTTTTTTTAAAAAAAAAAAAGAAAAGAAGGAAAAAAATAAGGAGAAAAGAAAAAAAAAAGGAAGAACAGTAAAGAGACAAGGCCTGCTTCTTGAGAAGAGGTAAAGTCTTGGCAATAACTCATGTTCTTACACTCAAAGTGCTCTCTGCTCCTTAGTGCTCATATATCTATGACAGGTTTTTCCTCCTCCCTCAGGAGTTGTAATGTACTCATAATCTTTCTACACAACCCATTCCTTTTGCTAAACATCAGTAAACTTCTGCTTACTCTCTCTCCCCAACCTCTGAAATTTTAGCTGTATTTTCCTCACCAACAAACAAAATCACTAATCCATAATGACATTTATGTTTTGTTTTTTTCTATAATAGATGTATTTCATTATGACTAGCATACTTTGTCAGGCAATGATGTTTTGACTATTGTACTATAACAGTGTTCTCAGTGATGTTATCTGACTTTCTGACATGAAGTTTTCCCAGGTAATAAAGCAGATGGTACCTAGCAAACCGAGTGTTTAGCTGATAAATGCTCCTACAGATAGATACTGCAGTACAGGCAACAACATGCCTTTTTTCTCTTGATTTCAAGTTGAAACACACTGAAATTGCTAGGCCATTGAAGATCTTCAAATTAATCTACAGAATTAAATGTGGTTATGGAAGGAGTTAGACAGAAAATAGACTTTCAATTGATGGAGAAAAAAAAAAAGGCAAGAGCAGCCTGGGTAGACAGAAGTTTGGAAATGTGCTTCTTTATGTAGTACATTTCCAACATTTATGGTTGTATGGAAGAGATTATATTCATGATCTATTTGCAGATTTCAGAGTCAGAAGGCAAATGGAAGTGTTTGGCTTTAGTATAAGCCTCATGATTTTTTTTCTTTTTTCCAGTCAGCCTGAGCTGGCAAAAGTGCTGATGGAAGCCAGAACCTGCAAGTTATGCTTCTATTAGTGAGTGCTTAGCACACACAAAAAAGAATGAAACATAAACTGGAAGCTGACCAGCACTGTCTAAAATGTGCATGAAGCACATTTGATAGGAACATAAATGGGTCCAAATCAACTTCAGGTGCTAAAAAGAAGGATGCTAACAGTTCACATTCTTTTGGCTCTCAGCCCTAAGGATATCATTTTTCTGCTGAAGTTGCCAGTTGCTTGGATAACTGATAGAGGTAACATGTGCAGAGCTTCCAGAAGGTTGCTGCTGTAGAGACAAAGCCCAAGCACAGCCTTATTTGCCCCAAGAGGTGCTGGCTGAGGTCAAAATGGAAATTCTGGTGATGCTCCATAGATATTTGTTCAAGAATTTGCAGACATACATAGGCATTCTGTAACATTTCCATGCAATTCATAGCATTGCGTAGTATTCATAGCAATGAATATGAGCTTCTTTGGAAGCTATGGTGTCAGCTGAAGCAAAAGCTTTTAAGCTGCTGATCAAAGATTTCTAAATTGTGCTGTACCCTTCAATAATGTCTTCTCCAGCATTGCTGCCAAATTCTGAAAAGACAGCTACTAAATATTTAAATCAACAAATTTTATATAGGAGCTAAAAAACATGAAATTGAGCCCTGCACATCCAAAATGTTAAAGAAAGAAAACAAAACAAACAAACAAAGAAAAGGACCTTCAAAGAATGTAACTTTGTATCCATAGCCACTGTCTCTTTCTGCAACACAGCCTTGTCAAGCATTCATTAGGCATAAATTGGGATAATCTTTTTTGACATTTTCAATCAGGCCAGCAGATTTTCTGACAATGTACAGAAGTCTAAAGATATTTTTTATTACATCGTTAGCGTACATTTATAAATGGAAAACATATGGATATGAGCCTTTGTGATCTTTCATTGTTGAAACTTGACAGTTTACTGAATATGCAAAACTTGACTAGCTATATTAACAGACATATCAAATACCACTGGTAACTGCAAAATAAAAGGTGTGAAGCATGCCACAATATATTTGATTTACTGTTTACTATTAACTATTTTTTGTTTTGTACACAAGCAGAACATTTATGAACTGTGTAGATTTAAATTATCCTTACTTTGTTATTTTTTCTGTCCTGTGTCTTCTAGCTCTGCACTGTTTTGAACTCGACCCTTATGCTCTCATGTAGAAGTAAAATAAAGAACTGAACTAACCTGCCCTTTAGTTCAGAATTTAGGTGCACCAGAAGCGACCTTCTTCCCTCTCCCCAAAAGAACTCAAAAGATTAGGTCTTCTGCACCAAACTGCAGACTTTAAATTTATACTTCAAAACACAGTTGCTTGGATAACTGATAGAGGTAACACATGAAGACTTACAGCACCCAGCACAGCAAATATATCAATACACTACAAAATAACGTGCCTACAAATTAAAAATGTATCATAGGATGAGGTACTGAAAGAATCAGACTCCAGGTGTTTTCACATTGAAAAATATCCTATTTCCACCCCAGATGGTTGGCATTCTTTTTTCTTCACTGTATTTTATGAAAAAAAAAAAAAAAAAAAAAAAAACTAATAGCCACAATGCTATTTTCCATACATAGTCTCCAGTTTTTTAAGATATATGCACATAGACTCTGAAAATCTTTTTTTTTTTTTTAATAAATAGAAGGAAAATTAATTATGACCTTGAAGGGTCTAATATGAACAACAGCTTGGGAGATAACAGTAATTTTTCTATCATTTGAGGAGAGACTGCAGCAATTAGCTGGGTCCAGCAGGCCTCTGTGAAGTACCTTTATTTATCTAAGTCGGCCGTGCATGTCTGACTTCCACATTTGTGAGAGCCATTTACTGCTGCATTCATTAGGGCATATTACCCAATTGAGAATGGTTAGAGATTTATTCTTCAGGAAGAAGACATAATTGGAGCTGCTGGTTAAGACAAAATAGACACTGTCTCCATTAGTGGCTGGTGATTTGACATGCTTCAGCTCTAGCATAACTCAATTGATACTTAGTTATGGCCACTGAGATGGCTAAGGGCTTGGAGGAGATGAGGTAGGAGGAGAGGCTGAGGGAGCTGGGACTGTTCAGCGTGGAGAACAGAAGGTGTAGGACAGATCTTATCAATGACCATAAATAACTGATGGGCGTGGAGAGGGAGTAAAGAAAATAGAGCCAAGCCCTTCTCAGTGGTAGCAGTGACAGGATTGGAGGCAACGGACAAACTGGAGAGAAAAAAAAATATTTAAAAAAAAAATATATATAAACATTCTTACTGGGGTGGTGGTGAAATGCTGCTACAGATTGCTAAAGGAGGTTGTGGACGTTCCATCGTCGGAGGCATTCACAACTCATCCAAACATGGTTCTGAGCAGCCTTCTGCACCTGACCCTGCTTTGACAGATGATCTCTGGATGACCCTTGCAAACTCAACCATTCTGTGGTTCTTTGAAATGGCCTAATTCTCAGTTATTGTCAAGTAGACACAGAAGAATGATTAAATGGGCAGAAGAAAAAAAAAAAAGAAAAAAAAAAGAAGGAGTAGCTAAGAGTAGCAAAGATGCTACTCAAATTGGAAAACATGTTTGCACAACCATCCTTTCATATAAATGTGGACTTGCTTTTTCTTTCTTCTGTATCAGTTTTATATTGAATTATACAGTCCATGCAAGTAGCCATAGTAACAAAAGAAAGAGAGAAAAAGGACTATAATCCCTGCAAATGCAGGCTTGAAATACCTGAGGGGAGAATGTAAGGAAGATGGGGCCAAACTCTCCTTAGTGATGGCCCGTGACAAAACAAGGTGTAATGGATACAAATTAAAACACAGGAAGTTCCATTTCCATATGAGATAGAACTTTACTATGAGGGTGACAGAGCAATCTCCCTTTTGGAGATCTTCCAAAGCCTGTGGCCCCGTGCTCTGGGTGTCCCTGCTTGAGCAGGGCCTTGGATTAGATGATCTCTAGAGATCCCTTCCAACCTCCACCATGCTGTGATTCTGTGATCTGCAAAGGGGTAGGACCATAAAGATATCCTCTTCCCTGGGATTTTTCAGTTTTCCTGGTTTTGTCTTCTTTAAGAAATAGACTATTTTAGACAAAAATCATTCTAGGTATCTGAGGTTTCACAGGTTTCAAAGGACCTTTCTCATGTTTATTCCACAGTTTTAGTATGATCTAGTCAATTCCTGGCATCCTTCATATGATATTTCTCATACTCGTTTTATGTAAGGAAACGTTTTCTCATTTGGGGTGGTGGTGCAATTCCCTGGTACATTTGGCTCATAAAATTCTGTAACAGAACCAAAACTGGTGAGAATGAATTGATCTCATAGAAACATGTGTTCCATCTCTCAGTGTTTTATAAATTTAATCCATATGATGTACTTAAAACAGAGGAGTCCATAATCCTGGCTGTTGTTACGAGTGCTGAATAGGGAATTCTGTACATCTGGTCTTATTCTCAGTTCGGAGTTATAGAACAGAACAAATAGTTTTCATTTCTCTGAAGGCTTTTTATCAACCTAATTACAAAAGCAATCTGTTTAGCTTTTCCAGCTGTAGTAGTTGAAGCAAAGCAGTTAAATATTGTGGCAGTGGGTGTTCTCCAGCTCTCCTCAGGGCAAACTAAGACCCACTTACTCGCTAAGAAAGTATATGTACTAGTCCGAGGATGCCATGTCCATTTGCATAGATGGATCAATACACTTAGTTGCAGCAACGGGCAGTGTTTAATAGTTTATGA
Organism: Crypturellus tataupa; assembly: GCA_034781795.1. Taxonomy (NCBI): domain Eukaryota; kingdom Metazoa; phylum Chordata; class Aves; order Tinamiformes; family Tinamidae; genus Crypturellus; species Crypturellus tataupa. The sequence continues at coordinate 7,393 of JAWLRI010000463.1, read as the reverse complement.
GTCTGTTCATGAGCCTTTACTCCAGGCAAACACACGAGCCTAGCAGGGTGTCAATCCAGCACTACTAATTGGTATCGATAGCCAAGCAAAACACGTAGTTTTAAAAAAAAGCCAGCTCATGGATGTCATGGATGTCAGAGCTTAAGACAATTATACCATCTTAGGCTGCTGCATAGTGATGTTTGCGAGTCTGGAACTACAGATGGCAGGGCTTAAAGCTGTGTAGACATTGTGTTCTTCATAATGGCAGATTGAGAAATTAATCCAGATTTTAGCAAGAATTTCAAGTTCTCTGGTTTCCCTGAATTCAGTGATCCTAGATTTCTTATGTAACATCTATTAAAGCAAACAAAATATTCTTTTCTGTAACTATGATAATTTTTTTAGAACATTGGACTGGCTTTATACAGTTTAGAACATTGGACTGGCTTTATACAGAAATGCTATGACTGTACTGATTCTCTGTAAGCACATACGCTGTAGATACTGTCCTATGACATGCAGAAATTTTTAAATTCACACAGGACCATGGTCATATCAAATGGATCCCTAGCATAGAACTGGCCAGTTACTGCACATATCTTCATGGGAAAAAAAAGGCTTTTTTGTCTGACAACTATCTGGAAAAAACTGTTAGACACCTTGAAGAATCCACTGGGAAAACACCCTAGGCGCACAACTGTGTTTGGACTGTCCTATGGTTTTGGTGTTACTGACATCAGCTCCATTTCTACCAGCATTAGCCTGGTGCTCAATTGTCATTAATTACCTGGGGCATATGCTAAGCAAGCTTGGTCTCGACTTTGTTTTCTCTCTCCCACTACTTCAAAGCTGAATGAAGTCCTCATTGTCTCACAGTCTTTAGTTTTTTTTTTTTTTTTTCCTAAGAAATAAGGTCCAACTTTTGTCCTTTTTGGTGATATGTAACAGACTCTGTAGTGCTCAGAGGCCGATAGTGTGAGCAGAATGGGGAAATCTCTTTTAAAAGTGTGTATGATGTCTGTTAAGACTTAACAATAACCACAATAACCCTGCACATATTACACAAGTGGCTCTTTCACTTCCTTAAAAAAAAAAGGGGGAAAGGAAAAAAAAGAAAACAGCAACAATCGAAAAAAAAAAACCAAGCAAGAACATACTTCATCTTGTGTGAGAGTTTATTGGTTTCAGGTTCTATGTTTGATTCTTATAGTTCTTCTCATCATCTTTTTACAACTGTGGTAAATGTTTAAGCCTGGGAGTTTGAGAATTTCATTTATTTTATTTTTTTATCTCCTAAAGAGTTAGTTTATGTTCAGCTTCTAAAGTAAAGAATCAAAAAGATACCTCTTATGACAAGTGTCACCATAGAATGCCTTTCTAATTTCAAGATTCTTCTTCTAAGATGCTTTAATTAATTCATATTGGGCTCCTCTTTAAAAGCAATATACTTTATATTCTAAAGATTCGCTTTTCAATGCTCGGTGTCAATGCTTAGTTTTTCCTTCTTACTTTTCACTTATATATGTTTTCATTTCTAAGAACTTGTTTCATTTTAACTTACGATTGTTTTGCCTGGTGGCTGTGTCTTTATATGACCTGAACAGTCAAAGGGCAAATTTTGCTTAATCATTGTAAATGGAGATATAATCATACAAAAAACAGTCAATCTGCTGATCACAGAGGTTTTCCACACCAGTGGGAAAGGGTAACTTGGAAACAAACGCATGGATTTCTCTAAACCTTTAGAACCTTCACAAAAAAAAAAAGGATATTGGATGGACTTTTATCTGTCTAAATTCTGAAGCAGACTTATCCAGTGGATGAGTAGCACAATCTATTAGCTTATATCTATTGCCCTTGAAAAGAGAGCTGTTAGGCATTACTATGTCATGCACTTCCAATAAAGCAACAGCAAACAAACAATTTCTCAGAAGCCTCCCGCTGTTTTCTATGTGAGACATGCAGCTTTGTTAAATCTGCAAGTCCATCTTAGAAAACTTTTATACAGAATTTCCCTGTGTTGAAACTGCCTAATGCTGAAGGGAAAAAAAAGGTTTTATATATATTTCCTCCCAAGTCAGTGAGGTTGACACTACTATTGCAAACACGATGATCAACTTAATTTCCAATTGTGTGTTTGTTGATATGAAATTGAACCAGAGACTAAACGCGTTGTCTCATAAGCTCATTGTGATTACCTCTGTAAAATGGACTCAAGCTGTAACAGAAGGGCCATGGAGAAAACATCAAGTGTGATTTAAATAGAGCTATATGGCTATAAAAGGGGAAAAAACTGCTAGTTGACTAGAACTGAGAAATCTCATTTAACTGAATAGCAATTCCTTTCTTGCCTCACCAGCATGAATAACTGGGAAAGCATTGTCTTGGAAAGAGAAAACTGCCATTTATACATACAAATCTTAGTGACACAAGATTCGCTTTGATACCACAGGATTGTGAATCATGGTACCTCAGAGCATTTGAGGTTGGAAGTGACTTCTAAAGACCATCCAGTTCAACCCCTTTGCTCAAGGAGGGTCACCAAGAGCAGATAGTCCTGGGTAATGCCTATTTGGTATTTGAATATCTCCAAGGTCAGACTGCAGATTTGGCTTTACTGAAAGAATGCAACAGATTGTATTGCCTGGTAGTCGTGTCCTGCCTGGCAGCAACCAGCTCTGCTGGCAGCGCCTGAGTAGCAGATGCAAATTCTGTTACCTCTTGCTAGTGGGTGTGTCATCCAGGAAAATTTAGGATTATCTCTGGAAATGGGAAATTTCCAGGGTGGGGATCACCCAAAGGGTGATCTCAGCTCCCAGGCAAGAAAGGGAACAGTAGCAAACAGCAAGATGCAGTCTGATGCACCTATGAGAAGGATTGTATTACAGAAAGACTTGAAAGCACCGTACACTGGTAAATATCTCCCAAGTATGTGAATAGTAAAAACAGATATGGAAGAGATTTTGATATAGATTTGAGTCTGTGTCAACAATAGCATAAAAAGGAACATAAACATAAAAAAAAAAAAGAAAGAAAAAAAAAGAAAAAAACAGCCACGACCATATAGCAAGCTCTTAGAAAAGTAAGGGGACAGTTATCAGCACTCATACACCAAAGAGGCATTATCATTAAGCAGGAAGGATTGAAGTTTGATACTTATCTGGAGTTTAAAAGCAGAAAATTATACATCTTTTCTTGGCTTTTTGTTATTCTCTCACCATTTTTATTCCTCATATCATCTCCCCACACAAAAACTTTAGTTCCTATGTTTCTTTGCAACAGCTATTAGACTATTGGAGCCTCCAAAGCAGCTTCTTTCATGGATTGGGCTCTTCCTCAAAGTTGACGCTCACAGGAAACTGTGTTCTCTAGCGTTTCATACACTGCTTGGAAAGTTAATTTATAATTAACTTTGATAATTAGAGTTACGGTATTGCTATAACTCTACTCCCAGTATGACATTTACTATAGAGTTATTCATCATTTTTCTGGACGTGCATGGCTATACTTGTGTGAGCTAATTAATTTTTTACATAGCATCTTAGTTTGCTGGATTTTTTTTTTTTTTTTTTTAAAGCCAACTCTCTGGTCAAAGATTCATAGACTGGATGTCAGGTTTTAACAATGATTTGAAAATTTGAAATTTTTTTTTGCATACTAATGTGTTAAAAAGATGGACTCGGTCCTCATGGAGTAACAGTGGAAAGAAAATGGCACTTAAGCTATTAACATTATTATTAACACATATTCTACTGAGGTTCTTCAGACTAATCAAACAGAAGATTTTGACAGGAAGGATTTTTACAGCCTCATTCCAGCACTTCATTGCTTTCTGCATAAGCAGCATTGGTGTTAACTCCTATCTGTTCCCAAAGCAGCCCTATATTGCAGTTGTAAGCAAAGGCTTTTTCTAAAAGTCCCTGGAGCAGAAGACTAACTAATTACTCTCTGAAGCCAATTGGATTTTCATCCTGGACTGTGGGAAGTGCAAAACAAAACCAGTGCTGAGGGATTTAGAAAGTTATATGTGGTTGAATGACATTTATGCTTTTCAACCTTTAAGGGAATGGGCAGACATGACTATAAACATGTCCGTTTAGGATGCAGGCAGGAGCTCTGGCTAACATGAAATGGAAAAAGGCAGATAAGGCCGATAAATCTGCCTTTCTCCCCCCCC
>JAWLRI010000462.1:88322-133763 GCA_034781795.1 Crypturellus tataupa | reverse complement strand
ATCGCGCTCGCCGCGCGCATCCGGGCCCGCCCTCGCACACGGCCAATCCGCGGCGCCGCCAAGCGCTCCGGCCAATGGGGAGCCCAGGAGGGGCCGGTTGCCTCGACAACCGCGGGGTTGTTTGGCCATTCGCAGCGCAGCTTCTTGGTGGAGCCGTTCGAGCTGAACCGAGCGGGGAGGGCGCGCGGTAGCTGTGGCGCCGCCATTTTGCGGGGGGTGGCTTGGCCCGGGGCCCGTGTCCCCGCCGCCCTGGCGCCAGGCCCTGCCCCGCGCCGGCTGCTCCGAGCAGGCTCCGTGCTCCGCCTGCCGCAAAAGGGAGATTTCTAAATTACCTTGTGATGTGCCTTTTGTATTCAAACTGATGAGCTTGTAAGCATGCGCTTTGCATCTCGCTGTTTTTAAAATTGCGGTTACCTCTTGAAATATCTTACTGCAAGGGAAGGTGACCCTGTTGCAATAATTTGCATGTGCAGGAACTTAGATCCCCCCCTCCCTTTTTTTTTTTAAATAACCCAAATACATTATTATAATTGCCCTGTTCCGAAAACCTTTTGCTTGTTTTTTTTATGCTCTCCACCAATAGTTGTGAACATTTGTTGAAGGAAAAAAACGTTAAAAGACCAGTATCAATTTGCGTATTACTTGTATCTAGGTGTTTAGCTAACAGCTCTACAGGAGGTCAGAGAATTTTGATATTTGTTGGGCTCTGAGAAATGAAAAAAAAATTGCACTACCTATGGAACAAGATTACAATTTCATTAAAGTATTGGTGGAGTGGAAAAGAACCCAAATATTCCCAAATAATGCTGCTCCCTCACTGCTCGTGCCAGGAGCAAAGTTCTGGAAGAAAAGCAAAGCTCTCCAGCACACAGCACATAACTGTAGCAACTTCTGAAGCAGAAGCTAAAGGCAAGGCATATGTGTGCCTTAAAAGATGGAAAAGAGAGGGTGTAGCAGTAGCTGCTAGTAAATGCAGGAAAATGTCACTAGGAAAATATCTGACAAATATTCCAACAGCTAATTTGGAAATAAAATACTAAAAATGAGAAAGCATTAGCTTTAATATTCTCTGCAAGGAGAGTCCTAATAAATTCCAGAGAAAGCCTCAGAAAAGTGATTGGATCCTGCTAAAAGCCTAAGTATCAAGTGATTTATTGAAGGCCAGTGGGAAAACCTGACACTTTTTTTTTTTTTTCGGGCCACTTGTAACAGGCTTCAGTGTTGATTCCCAGTGTCTGGTGCGCAGGAATAAAGGGAGAAGTCAGGGATGGCTGAGGTGCCCGCTGAGGCGCGGATCCTTGCGCAGTTTCTCCTCAAGAGCAAGGTATTTCTGTGGTGCCATCAGTTTTTCCCTAAAACAAGAAGGGGAGAATGTCAGATAAAACTAGCGGCAGGGATAGGATAGGATATTTGCCAGAATGTCCTCAGAGCTGATTTTCTGGGAGCGCTGACTTGCGGATCCCCCATGTAACTGTAGACCTTGTATTTGATCAGTCACTCTTTCCTGTTACCTCTTGAGCCTTAATGCCAGGACCCGGATACGGAACATGGTTTCGGAGCAGAAGGCCAAGAAGTCGGCTTCGTCCTCCATGCTGAGCTGATTCTGGTTTTCCTGATACCACCGGTCCTTCTTCTGCAGCTCCTCCACCTCCTGGGGGGCAGTGAGCAACAAGAAGTCAGGGCAACAGCAAGGAGCAAAGTTGCACAAAGGAGCAACTCAAAGTGCAGGAAGCCAAGCCTGAAGGGAATCATAAATGAGAGTCGTCTTATTTTCCAAACAGGGACCAAATTTGACCCTAGGGCTATTCCGTGATTTGATTTCACTTTCTAAAGACAGAAAAATACAAAGGCATGTTTATGGCTTGCTTAACATAATCAAAGGAGTTTTGTTTCTTGCTTTCCTTCGTAATGAAGAAGAGTGACCCTCCTGCCCGAGCCTAAGAGATACCAGAAACACGCTCATCCCAGCGGGAGGCTGGGGATACCTTTTGCAAGTGAGCGTGGATGATGTTGGCCTTGTGAGTGAGACGTTGCTTAAAATCAGTCAGGCAGTCTTCTTTGATGCGCAGGGCCTGCAACTTGCTCATTTTCTCCACGTTGCCAATTTGAAGTAGAAAAGGTGCCAGGTAATCCAGCTCCTGCTCCCCTTGTCCCAAGAGGTCGTCCTCCATTAAATTGTCCTGGAGGGGAGGGAGTGAAAAGAGTGATCCCATGAAATGATCCCATTTACTTGTGTCCCCAACATCCTGTGATAAAATAAAAGCAAAGGCCAAAATACTTATATCCCCCTATAAAAAAAGTGTTTCTTTTTCTTACAGTCTAACCAAAATTAGTGCTTTTCATTAGCTATATCGTATTAACAATTTCCCAACATGTTTTTTATTCTGTAGTTTACTTTCTACTGTATTTTTTTAACATCTCTCCTATTTCCCTTGATTGTAGAGATGTGTCTTGCACAGAAAGTATTATCCATGGAGATATGAGAAGGGCTTCACAAATGCAGCAGCATTTGGACACAAAGGGATAGGACAATATAGTTTGAGTGATATTGACCTGGAGCCTGGCAAATAGCTGTTTCTCGAGTCTTTCCCTCTATTTTTGTTTCATGTATTTGTCATGTAAAAACCTATCATTGCCTTTTATAAATTCTGTCTTGAAGAGAGCTCTGTCCAAAATCATTTAAAAGAAACATTTTGGAGACCTTGAAAAATTGAACATAATCATTCTGGAATCCGACCTGGAAAAAAAAAGTCAATTTTATGCAAGTAATAACGAAATCCAGATAACATATAAGCTATAGGGGATTAAAGTCGTTAAATGAAGTATGCATTTCCATAACAAAATGAACACTGCTTATAAAGATGCAGCTTGGATTCAATTATCACAGTCCTCCCTTAATCCCTATAATTAACTAAGGTAATTATTTTCTTTTATATATATATATGTATATATATAAACTAAGAAAATAAACTTATTTTTCCTCTGTATTTTTTTTTTCCAAAAAGCTGAAAGGTGAGAGCATGACCATGTTATATTTTCACAGAATGTCAGTTGAAGCTGTGGTGTCTTTACCCCTACTGGGATTTGGCACATTATGTTTTAATAATATGAGAAGCTTTTAGAGAGAAATCCTTAGAAAGGAAACCTTACTCTGGATCTCTTCATGCACGTATAATAAATACTGGGGTTGATGACCTCTACTTACCATAGCTTCATACTCTTGTCTTCTCTTTTCATTCCGTTCTGTATCATAAATTGAAACTGTCAGTTTGATGTCTGCTTCTTCATCCTCACGCATCTTCAAAATTTCTAGTACCTGGCCCAAAAATCAGGAAAAAAAGACACCATAGTTTTCTCATTAAATGACAATACTATATATATATATATATATACATATATAAAAGACCAAATAAATCTAAAGAGCTATATGAATCTGTTCATATTCTGCTGATAGATCAATCTGATGATGGTCTTTATTTTTAAAGCTACTCTATATGACATTTTGAATACAGTTATTGATATTTCTCATTAATAAAGTTCTTCTGGAGTCAGAATCTTGCCACTGGTTTGGAAATTGCACTGCCATCTTTGGCTTATTTCTTTGTCCTGTTAGGATGTGCAGTACAAGCAATGTGAGCCTTTAGTTTGTTAATACATTAAGATTGAGAAACTTGGTAAGATAGTTTAGGGAGGCATAGCCTCCAAATCTCTGATAAAATGGTCTTCTGCAACCTAGTTCTTAAATGTAATATTTTGTGCCAATATTACTGTACATTCCCTCTCCTGCTCCTTCAGGTGTTCTTCCTCTTCTCTTTTTTTTTTTTTAATCTTAAAATAAAATAGCTTTGCTGCCATCTCCAAGAATGGATATGTTCATTGTGAAGTAACTACAACATATGCTGAACATATGGATTTGTTACACAGGCCACTGTGTCATTAACAGTGCCAGAAAAAAAATCACTTCAGCATTATGGTTATTCTACCTAGAAGTGCCTAACCACTAGATTTATATTAGATACAACATCTTCAGCTATTGTTTCTCTTTGGTCTCATCCCCCGGCAAAAGGAGATGGATTTCTAGCTGTTCCCACTCCTAGGGTGTTAGTTGCTTTCTGAAACTGTCTCCCTACCTGAGAATGAAGAGTAAGAGCCCAACTTGGAAAGTGATTCCCCATAAAGACATTAAAAATATATCCAGCAAATGAGTTGATTGCAAGCTTTGTAATTCAGCATGCAGAGCAGCTCCGTGATACTAGATTTTTTTTCACAGTTTACGCTGGAATGCCTTGAAGACCACTGAGCTGAAACTGTTTCCACCCCGAGTTTGACAGCTGGATGGAGAACAACACATTACCTCAGTTGCAGATTCCCAGATTTCGTGCTTCAGCTGCTTCTCTTCCTCCATTAGCTTCTGCAGCAGTTTGTACAGATGGAGCAGCTTTGTGTCTGTCTCAGAGCACCCTGCCTGCAAGGAGACAGGCCAGTGAAAGACTCCCAGATACATGGGACCAAGGACTCCGATAATACAAATTAGCATTGTTCTGCTAATTTGTAGGCACTGGGTAGTGACACTGATTTCTACCACTGAAGCAGCTAACCCAGGGTCAGTAGTTAATTGGGGTTCATCTCGAACTTGAATCCATCAGCAATGCCGACCAGGTTGCGCGTCTCGCCCTTCTTTGCTGATGCTGCTGTCATTTGCTTGGAGCCAGTTTTATGGGGTTAGAAAGGACAGCACCCTAAGAATTGCCTTCTGCGTAGTCTCCCAGTGGGAAATACAAACATTAAAAATTACTTGCATAATATATAAATCCTATACAATATAACCAAGAAAAGTCCTGTACTTGCAATCTCTCTTTGATTTTCCTGAGCATAATTGTGCGGCATCGTGCAGAATTTACAGGTAAACTTCTGCTCCTCATTACCGAGCTACATCAGTTATATCAGAGATGTTAGTGGAATGACCTCCTTGCAAGACAGTACCCTACTTGCTTGGAATATCTTTTGTTTCAGGCTTTCTATTTATCAGCAATGCATTAAGTCTCAGTATGTTGCCTGTATCTGCTGGGTAAATTGTGGCACATTTAAGCAAAATCGTGACACCAGAAGAAGACACAAGGAGCAATTTCTTGTTGAGAAAGGCCCCACAGCTGCTGAAACAGCATCTTGCATGAACGCAGGGGCTGCATCTACCCTGCCTGAAGACCAAGCCTGGAAAGGTGACCTCAGCCTTTCACATGCCTCATAATCTGCCTTATGTTACTGCAGCCCCAAAGGGCTTCACCTTCTCAGCCAAGAGGCTGTCTGGAAAGCAGATGCAGGATAGTTGGAGTGTGGCGTGTGCCATGTCCTTTCCTTGCCATTTCACCTCCTGTTCATGTCCTTGCGCTCTCTCTCTCTCTCTCAAAAAAAAGCTTCAAGCAATATTCGTTTTTCTCTGTACCTGGTATGTGATGCACATTTCTGGGGTCATGATGATTTCGTTTCCTTTCCTATCCCTCTCTGCCCCTTTATGGAAGTTTTTCTTTGAGGCAGTGATGTATTTGTCCTTGAGGTGATACGTCAGATTGATTCTCTCCTCTGCAATCAGAAAAACGCGTTCTGCCACGTCTTCATCAGCAGGCTTTTGGGGGTTTCTGTGGAAACACTCCTGGATTAGCTAATGAATGGTAAAAAGGAAGATGGCAGCCAGTTAGACAACACACACAAAATACAAGGTTTTAAAATAGCTGGCTTTAAATAAATAAATAAATAAATAAATAAATAAATAAATAAATAAAAGCAAAGTAAAAACTGAGCCTTTCTGTCTGAACTGCAATGATGTCTCTCAAGGGCTTGCCCTGTGTCGCAGCCACACTGTCACATACCAAGTGCCCTCCTCCTCCCAAAGCAGATCTGACTAGAAGGAAAGGCAGATTACCAGCTAGTTAGTAACAACTAACTGTCTGCAGTCAGAGCGATGGTGATAGATGGGGAATTTCATCAGGAACACTAAGCATTACTAGGTTGGGGTCCAAACATGAAATCATTTGACTAGTTTTGAGTCTTGTGAACAATTTGATGGAAAAGTCATAGTCAGTTTAGGGTGTTTCTTTTTAATTTTCTTTCCTTTTTGCACTCCTCTCCCCCCGCCGACGACTCAGTTTCGCAGTCTCGTTTTCCTAATTTCAGTCTAGCCTCCTCAATGCAGTTTGTGATGGCTGGGGCTCTCTGTCAGACAAGCAACTGAACAAAGCCTGGACATCTCATCTAGGCTTTTGTCTTGGCTATACTTAGTGAAAATGAACCCAAAGCATTCAACAATATGTTTTGCAAAGTATAAATATCACAGTGATGATTCTTTTTCCATTCCTGTCTTGGCCGTACCACTATAGGCCGAGAGCTGATGTCAGTTCTGGTGCCAGCTATCTGTATTTTCTTTACTCTTTTGCCAAACTCCACGTGCCGCAAGTACAGGAAGTCGTCCCGCCCTTCGAAGTAGTCAGTCATCTCATGGGCATTTTCAACATGTTTCTGGAGGCCATCGACTCGTGCCTCGTTGTAAAACTCCATCGTACGCTCAGTCTCTGGCTCCATTGACGTGTAGATGTGCGCTTAGAGCAGAGGAGAGATTGCAGACATTTTCCGAGTTAGTAATAATAATGCTGGTGAGCCCAGGTTTGTCAAGAGGAAGACTCATTTTCTTGACGAGCCAATAAATCATGCGGCTAATTATCTAGTGCATATAAATGTCTGAGGAGGAAATGCTGTCTCCTCGCAGCTGCGTGGCAATATGTCATGGCCTGAGGATGGCAGAACAGTTTTGCTGGTGCATTGCCTTCCCTACCAACTACAGTTAGATAGCACTGAATGAAGCCTGGACTCCTATTTCAAAACTATGGACCAGCACAGCCCCCTGTCTGGAAAGGCTGTTTTAGCGATAGATGTATACAGGACTCTCTCCCCAGCTGCACAACGCAGAGAGAGAACATAATACTGAATTATATCTTAATAGCAATATTCTCTCTTAGTATGGAAAAAAAAGGTATTTTTCCTATGATGCTGGAGAGGGAGGCTCCCCAGGATTGGGAGAGCACCAGCTGAACTCACTGTTCTCCTTTAGAGGCCTCACTGTTATTAATCTACGTAGTTCATCCCAGAGTTTTGCAGGACCTCATGGCCGCTTGGGCCTTTGCCAGCGGCAGGAGGGATTCACACGAGGTCCCAACAGCTGCCATCGCCTCGGCTGCCCAGGTGAGCTGAAATACCTTTAAGACCTAGGAGGTGTCCTGGGCAGAAGTGCTCCGTGGTCAACTGTGTTTGTCTGTTCACTTCTCTCCTCTCCAGCTTGTCTTCCCGGTTCTTGAACCACTCCCTCACCTCCACTACTTTGGAATCTGGCGGGAAACAAACCATTTTACAGTCTTACATCAGCCTGCCGGAGATGGTAGAATTCCATCCCACCATCCAGGAGCAAGCACCCTATGCTCCTGGCACAGCCAGGGGAGACAAGGCAGTCACTGGAATTGTCCCGGGGCACAGGGGCTTTTATAAATGATTCCTAGGCTACATTTGATTAGATGAATCATATCTTAATAGGCCTTTTCCTCTCTGTCATCAAGAACTAGAGTGATTAGCTCAAAGGAGAAACGCAGCATTGCAGATGTCTAATTTCTGTCCCAGATGCTTTATGAGAGGATCAGGAGAGAAGGAGAATGACACAGGGGTCTGGCTCTGTCCAAGAGAGCTAGGGATAGAAGTTTGTATGTCCAGTTAGGAACCTACATGGTTTCCCAGTCCAACTGTCTAGGAAGAATGCTTTGGAATACAGAAATATCCTTATTTACTCACACTACATAACTGTCCCTTCTCATGGCTTCTGTCAGCATTGATGGGAACAGTGATGCTGCAGTTCTCAGATCAAACCAACCTTCTATTTCTTGGAAGACTGAAAATCCAAACAGTTGACCTGTGATACTGCACAGCATCCCCATTTGGTTGTGAAACAGATTCACACTCTAGTAGGAAGCCCTACAGCTGCTGAAAAGCTTTGGGACTTGATGGACAGTGAATATGAAGCTGTACCTGGAGATGGGGAGATGAGCCCTTCACAAACATGAACGGAGGAGAAAGCACAAGAGAAACCCTAGCAGAAAGAGCCATGGTATCAACCACATCCCCTCCTGTGCTTCCCAGTCGCACGCCCCATGTTGTGTTTGTTCACTGCATTCAGCATGTTCCCCCAACTCCCTTACAGTGTGAGTCTGCGTAGACAGTGAGGCGTTGGACCAGCCCGTTTCTGTTCAGGTACGGTGCCCACTTCTCCAGTTTTGCTTCCTTGTACAGGATCACCTTCCTCCCCTGGGGACTGCGGGTCTCAAATTCTGCAGTGACAAGGAGGGTGTCAGAAAGACCGATTCCCTTGTGCTCCAGAAAAAGAAATTCAAGTGGGAGAAATTTATGGTCTAAGGGGAACCATGCAGTGCTAGTTTGCATTCAGCTGTTGGTGAAGCTGTTCAGTCCCTGCCTGTTGTGCTTTAACTTACAGCAGTGACTAATAACTCTTTTCTCTTGTACAACAGATATTAGGTAATGCATCCGTGGCAGTCCCTTGTGCACAATGCTATGAGAAAGCCCACGTCAGGTCGGGGGATTTTCCACCAAGAATGAGAATGTGTGCTAAGTGAAGGCACTCAAATCATTAGTTGCTGCATGCCTTGATATACTTCAGTCTCTGCTGTACCTTGTCCATCCTGAAGAGAGAACTCTTGAGCAAGATAAATGAAATCTTCCTTTTCCACTAAAAGCTTTCTCGGGGTTAAGCAAAAAGCAAAGGAAAAATAAGTACCTTTGGGAGATATGTGAATGGGAGCCACCCAGGATGGTGGCATGTCAAACCGCCTAACTTCGTCCTCCTTTTCCTGTCAAAACAGAAGCAGAGATTTCCATTAATTGGCAGCTCCTCTTAACGTGCCAAGAGCAATTTTTGAGTGTAGGCAATGCTGGGCTGCAATTAGACCGCAGCTCATGCGAGGCTGAGCTGGTCATGAGCAATGCAGTGGTACAGTTAGGAGAGAGTTACGTCAGCCACACACGCAGCCCGAGGACAGCAGCAAGTAGCACACTGTGGTTTACATGAAAGGGAGCTTTATTGCATCCCCATCCAGTCACTAGCACCTCCTGACCTCAGCCTAAAGAAATGGCCTTCTCGTGGTCCACAGTCACGCTGAGCCAGGGATGAATGTGACTGTCATCATTTGAACTAATGTCCAGTTTATTGTATACAGCCCATGGAAAGTGCTTTGCTCCTTGGAGATGAGCATGGGTTTAGGAGATTAGATAACAAGGGAGAATATGCTGTTATCAGTGTTTCCCTGTCCTGCTGTGCTGGTGTAATGCCTGCACTATCAGGCTGTGTTCTCCCACTAGGAGAACACAGCATTTTTTTCTTTTAGCACACAACATTTTTGGTGTATCAGAATATATATATATGTATTATTTCTACATTGTTGACTACTCTAACAAGCAGCCAGGAGAGCAGGGCACTGACTGGCCGAGAAAAATCCAGGAAAAACATCCATTTTGATTTTTTTTTTTTTTTTTTGAAAATTCTTTCATACCAACTTTCAGCATACTGGAGTTTGGGTGTTAAAGCCAGATAGGTTTTTCTGGGCTCTGTAGCAAACTACAGAGATCTGCAGCCACTTAGAACAGAAGGACCACTCTGTTGCACATAGTGACTATGGGACAGGGTGTGACTAGCACTTGTGGGACCTGCTTCAAAAACCACCAGAAGTATTCGAGCTTGAGAAAAAAAAAATGTACCCTCCAAAACCTAGTTAAAGCAATTCTGAACTAGCCTGGAGAGGGCAGCAGGCACATAGACTCATGGGCCACAAGCACACACCAGTTCCCTACTGCATCTACACTGCAAGAGCTCCGTGGTCTGGATCACTTACTGTATTGTCCGTATCCCTGTCAAGCAACTCTTCTTCTTCCTCAAAATCTGGGAGCAGCAGATGAGGCTTGTCGGTTCCTAACAGCATGAATTCCCAGCGGATAGAGTCGCCCAAGTCAAAGATGAGATCCTAGACCATACAGAAGAAACCCACTTAGCTACAGGGCTCTCCCCACTCTGGAGGCCAAGGCCAAAGACCTGACACAAAACTGAACATTGCTCCTCTACATGATGGGCTCTGGTCCTGGCTGGTGCCAGAACACTGAAGGACTCCAGACAAACCCTGGATCTCAGCAAGGTGGACTTGTCAGACCCTTGGCTGGCTAGTGGTACCCTGAAGGCTGCCCCTGTCATAGGAAGGCTGCGGGACCCTTTCCTCCAAGTGCTACTTGGAGCAAACTACTGCAGCAGAACAGGCCTTTGCGTTTAACAGGAGTGATCTTTGTATGCTAGCTCAGTGTTTGGGATATGATGGATTAGCTGCACATACAGCAGCTGGAGTCTACGTGACCAGAGCCAAGGCAGAGGGATGCATAGTAGAAGCCTAGGCTGCCATGGATCTCAACTTTCCCAGGACTCAGTTCAACCCAAGTGGCCGTTAGCGCAGGGTGCTTCAAGGGGTGGTTACCTTGCAGCCGTTGGAGCAGTCCTGCATGTTCACCCAGTAGTTCCTGTGATTCCAGACACTCTCAATACCAAGGAATTGCTCATCCATGGGGCTGTGGCTGTTTCCCGTGAAGGGGTTGATGAAGAAGGTCTCGGGAACCTCCCTCTTCCCTGACAGAACCAAGACCCATGCGTGCACCCGTAAGCCATACAAAGGGTCACGCTTGGGTTTTTCCATTTCCTGTAGTACAGAGGACAGAGCAGTAGTTATTGCTATTTTAATCCCTCCCAAAATGAACATATTCTTTTCTGCCCACTTCTAACGATCTTCAGACACTACAAAGCACAATGCGGTACCTACCCGGTGTATATTCATATACCATCTCACACTGTGCTCCCACAGGCCAAGGTCATGTTTCGTACCTCAGGGGAGAAGGGTGATGAGCTGCTTTCTTGGATCAGCTCACCTATTGCTCCTGAACTTTCAGGGTTGGGTAGACCTTGCTTGACTCACCATGGCTTTCACCTCTTCTTTCCTTTCCACTTTCTCTCTGGCAGCTGCAGTTTCTGCCTCCTTCTTAGCCTCCTGCTGAAGCTCGAACTTGCTCTGCAAGTCTGGGGGAGGCTTAACTTTGTACTTGCTGGACTTCTTCTCTCCCTTTTTTGGAACCTGTCTCAACAAAAGGAGGGTATTACTGTGCAACCCAGCAGGGATGAAGGGAAAGGAGAAAACATATGACTTGCAGGTACCTTGGGGTTCCTGACCTTTGGCCGTCTGAAGTATTGTCCTGGTGAAACCAAAGAGGCCTCTTAAGAAACCATGGAAAACCACTCAAAAGATGCCCTTGGTGAGGTCCTTCCTTGGTACTTACTGAAATCCAGTGTATATCTAAAGTTTTCCAGGTAGCCTGACTCCAGAGCTCACCAGCAACGGGCAGGCTGAGGATGCATTCTGCCTCCATGTACCCCAAGACCACTTATCTGGGCAGTCTCCATGGATCAAGTATGGAGGGGCCTAGTAAACCAAAATTATATCCCAGGAGGCCTAAAAAGCACTCACAGGAGAGCTTCATTCCCTCTTGCAGCAAGGAAACATGGAAGACACAATGCTCCCAGTTCTTGTCCTCCTAAGCATGTTGTGGACACCACATGGCCAAAACACAGACAAGCTACGACCCTCTCAAAGGGTGAAGGGGATACTGGGGGTTCAAGCCCTGCCACCTGCCCTTTGGCTCCTCCTCACTTTAACATGGTCACACACAAGACAGCAGCTCCCCTGGCCTCCGCTGAGCTTCATCTTTCTTACCAGCAGCCTGGCTACTAACCAGAATGATCAAGCTGGGCTCCTCCCTACCTGTTTGTGGATAGGATCCTCACCTCCGGTGGCTTCCTAAGCAGTGGGCACACCTCCAGGGTCTCGTCCATGGTGCATATATTGTGGGTGGCATATCCATTCACACAGTAGGCATCATATCCAGCTCCGATCAGCATGGAGCACAGCAGCACACTGAAGTCAAAGCAGTTCCCTCGCTGGTACTTCAGGACGGTGGTTGGGGAATAGAGTGAACTGGGCTTGAAAGAGAGGGACATATATTCTCAGCACTTGTACTGTGAAGCTGAACCATGTCCTAGGCAGAGAGCAGGAGAGAGAGGGAGCACTGGCCTTTTCTTTGAGCTCTGCACCCTTAGGGAATCTGTTATGTAAAATTCCTATATAAATCCACAGAAGTGTCTGCTTCCACTATGTAAAATTCCTACAGAAGTGACTGCTTCCACTTCCCAAATGTCCCTTCTAAAATAATCTATGGAGATTCCCATTTCACCCTAAATCTGGTGACAAATTTGACTACAGAAAGAGATAGGAGAAAAAAAACCTAGGCAGACTACTGAGAAACTAATGCAAACCACAACTCAAGGGTGGAGCTCACCTCCATCTCTAGCTAGCAAATAACTGCAGAATTTCAAAGCAAAAGACCCATAAGCCAAATGATAGTGTAAAGGAGGAAACATATTCCCTTCTGGCTTGTATTGGTGTCCAGACAAAGCATGGGATCAATATGCGCATAGTGCACATGCAGAGATTCTACATATGGAGTTTACTGCCAGGTCTCACTACACTTTGGGTGATCAGGAATGTCTCTATCTATTAAACAGGCACATACTTTCTATGCTAGAATTTCTTTTGGGCTCAGGGGACACACTTGTCCTGCACAGTGTTTGTGCAGGCTGCATGGGGCTCTAGGCAAGACACCAGCACTCCTTGCTTGCAGAGAGTGACTCTTTGCCTTAGCTCATTCACACTAGTCAAAAACGTGCCCTTGTTCTGGCACCATCCCTTCTTCCCATCCTGGAACTCTCCTTTGAGCCACTTCAAGATATTCCAGGTGTTGAGACAGACATGTCCTACAGACTCCTACAAACTGGTTAGTGAAGTCTAGAATCTCCTAGCTTCGATATGCTCCTTCTCTTTAAGACCTCTAAGTCCTGGAGGGAAAGCTTGGCTGCCAATGCAATCCACTGCAAACTTGTTGGTCATCTGGGGTGACAGAGAGCAGGTCAGGCCCAGTCTTAGAGGAATGGTGCTTAACTGTTTGACATGAACAACAATGTGCATGAAGTGGGAATACTGGCCCAAATAGAGCACATGTGGTCTGGGAGAGTCAGGGGTTGACCAAAGTATGGAGAGGATGTTGGAGGGGTCAAAGTCCATGTAAGCCCTGGTCCTTGGGCTCCTATGTGGTGTCCAGCTGAGAGGCCCTACTACTGCATTGGTCATGGAGTTATTTCTCATGGAAGCACAGCCTCTTTCTTACCGGTGCGATAGGGGACTTGAGGGGCTCCATGGTAAGGTAATCAGAGACGAAGCTGGCACAGCCTTCCCAGTGGTACAGCTCAGTATAAGGCAGGAGGGTTGGTCTCACTGTTGTGCTCACAAACTTCTATAGGGCAACAAGATGACTTTGGTTAGCCAGCAGACTCCTGTCTTGTGCCTGGAGCTACCTTTAGACCACCCCTGGATGTTACAGCTCATGCTCAGGACATCCCAAGTCATATCAACAGCATTGTTAGCCCTCCTCATCCATTCTGAGATGGAAAATGTTTGGGGTTGAGAGGTCATCTGCTAAAGGACACTTCTGTTCTGTTTTGTTTTTTTTTCCCGTGGCTAAATATTCAAACTCATTTCCTTCACATTACAGATGTAAGTATTTCTTCTCTAAGATTTCAAGAAAAACAAATAGCTACTGCTCTTTCCAGCTTCTACACTCTGTGGCATTTTTCCCTTACAAAAATGTCGAGGGAAGTTGAGCCAAAGTGACAGTTTCACATGCGCAGGGGAGTATCAGATCAAGAACTAGACAGCAAATGTGCAGCTTGAACCCTGTCCTATAACAAATCCAAACCACAAACCTTCACATATGTATCTGTCCCATATAAATTCTGGAACACTTGGAATATGACCAGATTCTGGATTCTATGCATCTGAGCCTCAGCCCATGTAGAAACTCATCTATGTTTCTGTTATTTTCCTTCTTTACGGTTCTGTTTCCTGACTGTGTGGCACTAATCGAAGCCGATTGCCCCCATGCTGTGGCCTGGCCCGTACCTCTATGCCACACTCATTGACTGGGTGAAGGAGAAGCGGTTGGCGGTCAGGGCACAGGTGCGCGTACTGCTGAAGGAAGTTGTCAGCAATCCGTAGCAGCTTCTTTTCCTTTGGGGAATTTGTCTTGTAGGAGGATGGCAACTGGGATGTGTCAACACAGCTCCAGTCAAATTCACTTAATGGGCAGGAGAAGATAGAAACACACAGGTAATGAGCAGTGTGTGATTCAGGAAGGATGACCTGCTGTCAAACACAGAAGGGATTCCCTGTTTCCCAGGGAAAGTGAGGAACCATAGGCAAAGAGGCACAATTTGAGGGGTGAAGGTATCACATGCAGGATTCTCTAGAGCGATGGCAAGTTGACCTACACCTAGAGGCTTGAGGGATTTTTTAGAGCAGAGAACAGCTGGGAAAAAAAGTGTCATCTTCTTACTCACACATGTGCCCACTTGTAGGAAAACACATTTGAGATACCAGGCACACAGACTCGCTCACCGCTGCACCCCTGAACAAGAGGACCACACAGACCACTCACACATGTGCAACAGCCTCCCCTGAAATGTTCCTGTTCCCACAGCCTGCCAAGGGACATCCCCTTCTCATCACCCTAAGGGACAAGCATTGACTTACGGTACAACATTTGGGGCACAGGCTTGATCTGCAGACAGTGTCCTCTCCCCATCATGTTGGTCATGAGCGACCTCCAGAGCTTTCAGCTCTTCTTCCTCTCTCTGCTCCTCTTCCTTGTTCTCTTTCAGGACTTCCATCCCACCTCCTCAAGGGCACTGGAGAAAAAGGGAAATATGGGAGGGGGACTCAATACAGAGAAACCCCAAAACACCCCCAAATCCAGGGCTGAGCGAGTTGGAGTGTGAGCGTGGCTGAGGAAGCCACCAGCGCAACACACATTCCCAGGAAGGCGGAAGAAATCCCAACCGTGGTTGGGAACCCAAAGGATACATGGCTGAGAGGTGCCGCTTGGGCAACTGGGGGGCTGCATCAGGATAAGGACCCTTTGGCACAGGGTCCTTGCCTCTTTGGTGGGGAAACCATGCCACAGGACCCTCGGATGCCTTCCAAAACACTCGTGCGCTTTTACCTTTGCTACGATAACGCTGCCCGTGCCCAGGTCACCCCAGCTCTTCACCCCGGCTTCCTGCGCAGGGGAAGACAATTTTTGCAGCAGAATAAGGAAACAAGAGACACAGGCTTGCTCCAAGGACGGGGCTCGCTCCTGCAGTTAGTTGGGAGGCTGTTCTGGGCCCCCTCCTTGCGGTCACGGCGACCCCGGCGCGCGGGAGATAGCGCCTGCGAGCGGCGCCGCAGACCTTGGCGCTATCGGGCCAGGCCGGGGGCGGAAATGCGCCCGGGGCGGAGGGAGGGAGGGAGCAGCAGGACAGCAGCTCCCGCGGCCCCCAAGGACGGAGGGGATGCGCTGGGGGGCCTGAGCGCTGCCACCTCGTGGGGCCACCCAGCTCCTTCCTCCCGCCACGGCCGCCTGCGCCTCCCTCGGCCCCGGCTGCCGCCCGGCTGCTCCCGGCGCGTCATGGCAACGGCCCCCGCGGCTCCCGGGAGCTGCCGTTGAGGTGGCAACGGCCGCCGCCACGGACCGCTACCAGGCCGCAAGCCACCGCGGGGCCTCCTCAGGGCAGCCGGGAGCGGCCACCTGGAGCCAGGGTGACCCCCAGCCCGGGGGCTTCCTTGAGGCACCCTGGCCTCAGCCACTCCCAGCAGGCCCTCGACCCTGATTTTTGTGCAAAACAAGTCAGAAACAGGCAAAAGGCCCGAGAACGTGTCCCCTGGAGAGGGCACAGTCACAAACGTGCTGTCCCGAGCACAGGGCAAGCAGCCCTGATCCCACCAGGCCTGCTCATCAGGCCAAGATTATAGGGCTGCCTTTAAACTCCTGAGAAAAAAGGAAAAACGAAAAAGCAAACCCACATTTGTCAGCCTTTTTGCTGCTTTCTAAGCCCACAAGCCGCGCTAGCTTTGCACCTTCAAACTGTTGCATGCAAGTCTCGATGCTGGCTAATTCCTCTGTAAAATCTAATGCAAAGCAGAGCTTCTCACCCCAAATCTGGCAATGAGGACCCACAGGGGACGTTTCTTTTGGTTTTAATTATTAGTTCTCGAAACCCTCAGCTGGGTTAGGTTCTCAACACTGTTTTGTTTTCTGGTTTTCATTGTGGTTAGGAAAAAAAAATCTCATCTGGCTGGTAATATATTTTTGTAGTTGCTGTTCTCTTGGCTGTTGTAATTAAAGGGGTGCACAGAGCACGGCGAGTTTCTATCCTAGTTGATAGAAAACTTCAAGAATCATCGCTATGAGTGGCTGCTCTTCCATGTGTATATGGGAAATAACCTGCAAGAAGAGTGCTGGGAGTAAACCCTTATCCCTGTGTGTGTCTCAGTATTTCCCTCCAGCTTTTACATTTCAGAAGCTATTAGAAACCAGCCCAAGCAAATGTGCATTTAGTACACACAATTATTTGGCTCTTCTATGCTGCTGCAGTATCTTGTGTTATTGTCAAGTACAAAACAGCTACCGTAAAACCACTGGGATGCATAAAAATCCAGACTCCCAAGCAAGGCGCAAGCACCTCCACGTGGCATCCGCCCACCTAGGTGAATGTGCAGGGGCTCTGAGCTGACAGGAAGGGCTCTGCACGAGGACGGGTGTTCGGAGAATTTTTCCCTCCCTGGCCGCGGCTGAAGGATGCTAGGGCAGCTCTTGTGCAATCGCTGAGGAAGCGTGTTTGCGTGGGGGAGCAGGATGAGCCGACGGAAGGCGATATAAGGAGCGCCTCAGGGACAACGAGAAGGACCCGTGGGCACTTGTGAGTGACTGAGCATAGACTGGCCTGGCAATGGTAAGTAGAATGGCAACGGGCAAAATCTTTCTGTTGAGGATGCTGGTGGGACTCCCATCGCTACTTGAAACCACAGATTTTTTTTTTTTCTTAGCAAATGGCTTGCAAGGAGACAGCACCTCCTGTCTCATTTGTGCAATTGAGAGGGGTTTTTAGATTTGTCTGGGTCCTCACACCGAACTGGAGATGAAAGAGGTCATGATCCCCTCAAGGGGACTCTTTGCCCAGTCCTTTCCACCTGTGCAAAAAGGCAGGGCCGGACTGGAGCACCCCCAACTGCATAAAAATCTTGGCAATGGGAGTAACTCTTCCACTAGCATTTCAGGGGCTCTGCTTTAGGATTAATGCCCTACTGGAAAGATGCTTTCACCTACTGTTCCGGGTCTTCAGAACCTTGCAAAAGAGGTAATGCTATAGAGATAAATTCTTACTTTTTTTTTTTTTTTTTTTTTTTTTTTTTAGCTGCTTGCTATAGGCTGCAGCTATATATAACATTTGCTGCCAAACTGGGGGTTTTGCTCTTTGCTTTGCCCAAATGCACATGCAAAGTGCCAGGAGCAAAGGCAGGTTGGAGTGGTGCTCTAGTCACCAGCCCAAGCTGACTCATGTCCCTTTTTGCGATAAGATGTCTCCAAGCTCGAAGACTCATACAGCACCACACAATTTTTGTAAAGAAACCCGTTATCTGGCCTAGCAGGCAAGATCTGTTAGGCAGGAAATGTAACTTCATTGACATTATCTGTATCTTTGTGGCATACATTTGGCTGTGTTCAAGATTTTCTTTTTTTAAATTACATTTTCTCCCTTGTTCAGGGCATGGAAAAGAGGCACTGGAAAAGCCAGGATCCTCTTGAAAATTCTAACTCTTCAAATGAGAGCTATAGCTGTGGTGAGGAGTGGAAAACTCATTTCCTCTTTCAGGGGCCTGGACTGATGCCTCCACTCTGTGGTTTTGTTCAAAGTGCTGTTTCATACCCAAATACAGCTCTATCTTTGTCAGCAGGGATGTGCTAACCTGAAATCTGTTTTCTCTCACCCATATTTTCTTTCTGGATTAGCCCTTTGGTGTTCAGCTCTCCACCTTCTAAATTCAGGACAATATTTGGCTTCTATCTTATCCTGGTGGACTAAGTGAGGGGTTTTGCTCATCTGGCCCATGGGGATTTATGCTGGTGAACCTATAGTTGTTATAGAAATCATTGTACCCATGCTTGAGGGCTGGCTCTTTCTGGATGATTAAAAACATCTCCAGGAAGCATGCTAAAAAACTGTGTAATCTGCTTCTTTCTACAGGACAGGGCTGTGATACATTTGCTGCTGCTTTCTGCCCTCTGCCTGGCTGGCTCCGGAGACAACATGAGTGAGTCTATACCATCCCCGTGGCATTACGGCCAGTAGTGTGGGAAGAAGAGGTCAAAACCTTACCTGATCCACGCTCAGGTTGCTCATTCAGGACAACAAAGTGGTGCTCAGGAGGGCGGCAGGAACGGGAAAGCCAGGACTGGCAAAATACGCAGAAGCCTCAGGCGCTCCTTCCCCACCTAAAACTTCCGCTTACCAGCTTCTGCTTTTAGACAGGGTCTAAAATTCATGTCAATGGACAATGGACATGCCACTACTCTGTGGCAACCCCTGGCAAGCTCCATAGCTCTGATCCAGACTACAGAAACAAAGGAATCTGGATGTGCTGAGGTCTGCCAAGCTCCCGGCACACAAATGTCCTTCTGGGCAGGCTGAAGTGGGAGGTTCTTCCTCAGTTGCGATAGCAGAGTGGAAACGTGCCCCTGCAGTGCCTAGAAACAAAGATCTCCAGCAGGCAGGAGGAAAAACTGCAGGGAGTTCCAGCTACTGCATCTCACAGGGTAAATATCCTCGTTGCATTTCAACTTCCTTCCTGTTGCTTTTGCTACAGCCTCACTGATGAGCCTGCATGGCAGAAGGGAACAGTTTGCCATCCGCTTCAAGAGAAGCCTGGACGCCTGCTTCCCAAACCCATGCCAGCACCACGGGGATTGCCAGGTGATGGAGGACCGTCCAATTTGCAGCTGCAAGCCAGGCTTCACAGGGGCATTCTGCCAAGGTAGGCCAGGGGCTGGCAATGCTGGTGAGCCCTTCCCACTGTCCACAGGCACAAAGGGAAGGGTGGAGGTGAAGATGCACTGGTGCTATCACTGTTCCTGGTGAAATGTGGGTCTTGGTCCAAGTGTATACCCTCCCACCAACCTAATTGTAGGCTAGTACAAGCACCAGCCATTCCCCTCCTTCTCAGCAGTTTTAATTCAAAGGAAATTCGAATTTAATTCGAAGGAAATCTGGGCTGTCAAGAAGGTGTAGTAGCTGTGCCAGGACACCTGAGGCTGGTAGCCTTGTAGGCTCTCTGTAGCCAAGTGGACTCCAGCAGGCACAGTGAAGGCTACTTCCAGACACTGCTCAAAAGCAGTCGTATTCATCCAAAGCAGAGGATTGCCTGTCTGGTTCCCATACTAGACTGCAGTGATTCTGTAGACAGCCCATGCAGAGAGGAAATCAAAACCTCTTCATTTGATGTCTGGAGTTTAAGGATGGTGTGCATTCAGAGTAACAGTAACCGTGGACCTGTGCAGGCCTTAGACCACAGGTGAAAAAGGTCAGAGCCCCATTAATTTCCGCAGATTCCCAAAGATTTGTGTTTTGCTTCTGTCCAGTGTTTCTTACGGCCTCAATAGCAACCTCCAACAAGGCTAGAATGAAGGTCTCAAGCTTTGTGGAGCTGTTCCGCTCCATAGCAGACCTAGGGCTCCTTCAGGCCTCTTCCTTATTGCTATTGCAGATGGCTTTTTCCCCCAGATGTGATACTCAAGTTGGCTTGCGAGGAAGAGCACATGAAGATGATGGTGAGGAAAGAGGTGTTTGAACTCTTGAAAATCCCCCAGGAGCTTGTGCACTTGAAGAACCAGGCATGCAAGGTCTCAGAAAGGGAAGAAGAGGGTGAGCTGTTCTTTGCAGCCATTCTCACAGGTGAAAACCACACTGCCTGCGGATCAGTGATTCAGGTGAGACTGCAGCACAGAGCCTGTTTGCATAATCTGGTTTAAGATGTGAGATGAGCAGCTCTGCTGAGTAGTGACAGCAAGAGAAAATGCTGGTGGCTTTTCCTTTTATCTCAGGGGCTTCAAAGCCCTTGGAACTTTCCTGTGAGGCCTATCAGAAGGCTTCTGTACACCTACTAAACTGCTACTGGCAATACATCTTTCCCTGTTCAGAAGAGCATGCAAGTCTCAGGGTGCTCTTTAACAGATGGCAACAGGCCTTAGGTTTGTCACAGCATCCTCTGAACTCTACAGTCCTGGCTGTAGTGCCCTGATCCCTTCTTAATCCTTGAGACCACATTGTCATGGCTGGGTCTGCCACTTGGCAGGAGATGGGTTTGACATGGCCAGTTATACAAAGAGAAAAGTCCTTGAACTGCGCTTTCCTGGGGTAGTGGATCCCTATGAAGGCTTCCCTTGAGTTCAGGGTTCCCTAGGTCACCTACGATGTTCCTCAAGGGCCCAGAAGTGCTCCAGTTGTGCCCCATAGGAGAGCTGCCTTACCTGGCTTCTGTATCCTGATTAGTCCAATGAAGGTGTCCTGGACATAGAGTTTGAGCATGAAAAATCCCAACAGACATTCAGAAGGCCTGGAGCAAAGAGTGCTCAGCTATTTTCTGTTGAATGTACTCAGCAAATCCTCAAGAAGTTGCAGCCCTGTCTGAATTTGAAGCTTTGTGTATGGTTTAGGAGTGGTCTGGGGATTCACTTTCTGTGTCATTTCAGCAAAACAGCTCCCACGTGTCATACTCCAACGTCATCGAGTCGGAGCGGAAAGCACACAGGGGTGTGATCTCCCGGAGCTTTCAGCTGGAGGTACATTTCGACTGCATCTATGCCTACGAGCAGGTGGTGAAAGTGCCTTTTGCTCTCACTGCCATTGACAAGTGAGTGCTTTTTCTTACCTTGCCTTTGACACAGTATCTTCTGGCCTGTGGGAAAACAGATGCCTGCAATGAGGCTAAGGCCCTGGGGTGGCAGTAAGGAACTCTGAGAGGAATATCACAGCAAGGTTCCTCCCTCCTCTCATCCCAGAGAGTTCAGGACCAGGCTAGCAGTGAGGCAGTGGGGCTCTCTTTAGGAGAGAGGTGAGCAGAGAAACTCCACATACAAAGAGTTAGCGCATGCAGGACCTTCATCTATGCTGGTGGCTTGACTTGTGCTAGTCCGTGCTATCTTGTTCACATTTTGTTCATGAGGTCTCTGCTCCTCTCAGGCTGGTGCAGTTTGTAGTCAAAGAAGGGCACTTCAATGTGACCATGAGACTGTACAAGACACCCTCCTACCTCCAGCCCTATCACCACGAGACTGCAGCCATCCCCATCACAGACACAATCTATGTCTTGCTGAAGATAGAAGGGCAGCACCAGCTCAGGTACTTCCTCCTGAGCATTGAGGACTGCTGGGCAACACCAACTTCAGATCCTTACCAGGATGTGCGGCATGATCTCATTGAGAAAGGGTGAGTGGTGTCTCTGTAGTTATGGAAATACAGAGAGCCAAGGAAGGCAATCTGCATGCACACTGAGACAGGAATACTCCTGTTCAGCTCTGCCTGGAGGTTGCACTTTGTGCCTGTGTGCTCTGGTGCAAGGTTGAGCTATCAGTATCCCAGGCTGGGTGCTCTCTCTCATTCCTAACTCGTCCGTCATGTCCCAGGTGTCCCCACGATGAGACAGTGACATACCTCAACGCCATTGGAGAGAGCACTACAGCCAAGTTCAGCTTTCAGATGTTTCAATTCGTTGGTTACTCGGAGGTGTTTCTGCACTGCCGTGTCCGGCTGTGTCTCCCAGACAGCCTAGAGCCCTGTGCTAAGGTGAGTGTTCCCTGCTTCCCTGTCTGCACTGCGCCCTGGGCAGGGAAACCGCCCTTCCCCTGGCTTGTGTTGGGAGAAAGGGCTCTGCTCTGGCCTCAGGCACCCCAGCACAATAAACACTACCCAACAAAAGGAGTTCACTGCATGGCCCTTAACTAAAGTGAAAAGGTCTTGAATCCACAGGGGAGTCCTTTTCCCCTTTCCTTCCTTTCCATTAGGTACTAAAGTTTCCAGTCCTTTATACTGGGACTTGGAGGAGGACTAGACTGAGGTTCCTTTTCACACTCTAGGATATTTACTCTTCCTGAGAAGAAGCACCAAACCTGCCTCCTCCAGGAGGAGGGCAACAGAACAGACCATCCTCTTACCTGGCTAATTCAGATGGCTTCCCGCCTGCCCTCCGGTCCCATCTCCCTTCCCTTTGCTTTGTTGACAGCAATGCCCAAGGCACCCGAAGAGCAAACGGGCGCTGGCAGATGACTACAATAAGATCATCTCCTACGGGCCCATCCACCTACTGGCTGCTCCCTCCCCAAGAGCAGAGACCCTCTTCTCTAACACTGACCAGAAGGGCTCAAGGGGTAAGTATATTCTCTTCTTCCCTGGGGGAACAACTCAAAAATCCCTGAAAGTTCTAGGTAATGTAACATTATTTAAGAAAGCTGATAAAAAGTCACTCTTCTGCACAGGAGCAGAGAGACCTTCAGGTATTACTGCAGCAGCCAGCCAAACAGAGACTAGCACTGCATGAGCTGCTGCCAGATGAGACATAGGATGGGCTGAGCATGAGAGCAGGGCTGGAAGAGATCAAAAATGAGAGGTACTGCACCTGGGGTGATGAAGGCTGCTTTTTCAACTTCCACATCAAGACAGGCTCCTTCTAGGAACAAAGGTCAATCCAGGAAAGCCAAACCGCAATCCAGGAATAGGACTGGCAACAAGTCCGCCCACAATATAGCTAGGAAAAAAAAGAGCAAAGACCAGGACTTGAGCTTAAATAGAAACAGTGAGCAGAGAGTGTGTGTGGAGGCCCCAGGTGAGGCTGGTCAGGGCAGCTGAGGTCTGTTAGTGTCCCCAGGGCCCTAGCAGACCTCCAGCCCCAGAATCTCTTACCCAGTGTAAGAGACGACACCCTTCCCCTGACCCCTGTCTCAAAAGAGCCACGTGTCTTTAGAGTCATGAAGATGATGAAGGGATTGGAGCATTTGTCATATGAGGAAAGGCTAAGCGAGCTGGGCCTGTTTAGTCTGGAGAAAAGAAGGCTGAGAAGGGATTTGATCAACATATGCAAGTACATGAGGGGTGATTGTAGAGAGGATGGGGCCAGGCTCTTCTCCGGGGTGGCTGGTGACAGGACGAGAGGTAACGGGTGTAAGATGAACTCTAGGCAGTTCCACCTCCATATGAGGAAGAACTTCTTTCCTGTGAGGGTGCCAGAGCCCTGGCACAGGCTGCCCACAGAGGCTGTGGAGTCTCCTTCTCTGGAGATCTTCAAACTCACCTGGATGCCACCCTGTACCCCGTGCTCTGGGTGCCCCGTGCTCTGGGTGTCCCAGGGGTTGGACTGGATGATCTCTAGAGGTCCCTTCCAACCTCAACCATTCTGGGATTCTGTGAAAATTCCTACCAGCTGGGAGATACCATAACACCAGCCAAGGTCTCCTGAAGAGATCAAGACACATAACCAACCTTTCTTCTCTTTGGCAGGACCCAGTATGTGGCTTCCTGGGGCCCTAGTTCTGCTGTGTGTGCTTGGCGTGTTCACTGTGGCTGCTGTAGCCATCACCATGAAGAGACGAACGATGTAGAAAATCACTGTTTCCAAATAAACAGGGCAATAGCAAGTTGCCCACCCTTGCTACTTCTTAGCAGGGATTTGGGGGAAGAAGACCATGGCTATTTTCAAATAGTGCTCCAAGGATGAACCACATCAAAGTGTTTTTGTTCCCTGTAGTATCCCTAGCATGTTTGCATCCTCTCCTGGCTCACACTGACTAGATTTGAAACATTTATGGGAAAACAGGGACAGCATCAGAACCAGGGGCAAAAGCAGGGCTTGATGATGCCCTGGAGGGCTCCATCCAGCTAGTGTGGGACGATGGGATGCACTAATTGTTTTTCCCCAGGGTCTTTCTTACACTGGCAGGATGGTGGGTTTTGGAAGTAGTAATCAGCTCAGCTCAGAGCAGGTGAACGGGAGATTCCTAAAGTAGTTTCATTTGTATTAAAAAGAAAAATCCAGAATCCTTGAATACAGGGGAAAGGCTCTTCCTCCCTGTTTTTTCCTGCCTGGAAAGAATCATTCATAAATGTGGGGAGTTTGCAGTGTTCACATTAGCTATTTGCCCACAAAAAATCCACTTTGCTTAGTCCTTGGTGCACAGATCATGTAGCATTATCACAGAGAAAGCACTGCTCTGAACGTGTTTCTGTGTGTGTATTTTCTCCTTCTGAATGACATCAAGCGGACTTATAACTAGAAAGATTTTTGCACATCCTTAAAATAAAGAAAATACATATTGTTGGCTTGTAACCATCAAAGTTGACAATGCTCAGAGAGCTGATAGAGATTTAATATTAAAGCACAAATACAGAAGAGACAACTGTTTTCTTTGGCAAGCTGGGTCTATGTGAGGACGCGAAGGAGACGGTGCAACTCGGAGGAGCCGCGGTGCAGCTGACTGCTTGCGCAGGAGCTGCGGCTGCCACACGCTCGAGGTGCTGAGCTAAAGCATCCTCCCGGAGATCATTCCTAGCTGCAGAAGGCATCTTGCAGCATGGACGTACAGCAGCCCTCGTATTGGCAAGCACAGGGTAGCCCTTGCTCTAATGGAGTCCATTGCGGCTCATTTTGAAGCGGAGGAGATGGGCCCAACAGTAAGACCAGTCTCTGTGCTGAAACGGCAGCCAAAGCAGAGAGCCCTGCTATGGGGGCTCGCTCCCACAAATGGGGTGATGGCCCTGGAGCCACGGCCCCGCGGCTGCTCACCAGCCCTGGCCCTCCGAAGGGAAGTTATATCCCTTAGGAGAGAAGCTTGCTTGTGGGGGGTGCTCCCAATGGTGGGGAGGGGCATCTGGCCAACAGCTAGTCCTGGGAAACAGTTGTGTTTTTGTCGTTTCTGAAGGTATTGGAGGAGGAGACAGCTATTTCTTCTTTCTTTGGATAATACAGCACAACCAGCCAGATGAATATGAAGAGACCTGTAGAGAAAGAGAGAGAGACACCTCAAAGACCATGAGCGGTGAGAGAGGGTGGACACCATCCTGCTGGGAAGCCCACGGGCCCCTGTGGGATAGACATTACTGTGATCCAGCTCATTCTCTGCAAGTACCTTTGCAGAAAACAGCTCCAAGCTCATTGCTGCTAATTCCAGGGGGATTTTCCCTCTCTTTCCCCAGCTCATTCCTGCTTCTTCAGCAAGAACTCTCCATGTTTAAGGTGACAAAGTCATCTGGGACTTCCCCCGAGGAGTCATGTTGTTCCTCTATTAAAGAATGGATTCCTTGGAGGAAATGCTTCCAGGTAAAGAGTGGATGTAGGCTGGGAGCTATGACTGTGTTATTGCCAACTGCCTCTTTCCTCCAAGTGCCTTTACTGCCAGCTCAAGGCTCAGCGCTGAGTGCTGGGACCTATCGTTTGACTGAGTCACTCCACTTCTTGTTGAAGGGAAGGGGCATCTTGGTGCTGGGGTGCTGCCTTAGCCCGCTTCATCCAAGCTTCCTTCTGCCTCTCCCCATCTTCAGATCCCAACCCTTGAGAGTCCCATGCTGCCAACATGCTCCCGAGCTTCAGGCTGGCACCTGACCTTGGAGGGAGTTCAGGATGCCGAAGAGGTAGAGCATGGGCACAGAAGCATTGCCATAGGTGAGGAATGCCAAAGCCCAGGTGGCTCCCAGCAAGCAGAAGAGTCCTACTGCCACGAGACCCACTTTCCAGGACTTGCTGTTCTCCTTCGCAGCCCTAGTGCTCTGCAGGTGGTAGTTCTTCCAGGCCACCACCCCAAAGATCACTGTGTTGAAGAGGAAGATGAGGCCAAAGTAGCCACAATTTGTGATGTAGTGGACTGTGATATGCTCAGGTTTGATCCAGCACCTGGGGAGAAACAACATCAATGCCTCTAATTGCTCTGCTCCTCCAGACTGCCAGAGCAGCATCCACGGAGCCCCTTCCCAGTGTCTCCTCAGGAGGATAAGTTTTGGGATGCAACAGTCTTCCCATTGCGACAGAAATGAAGGAAATACCCTCATGGCATATTTTATGGAAGCCCAGAATGAAGAGATGGGAATGCAAAGCTACTTTTCTTGCATTCTTCAGCTGAAGTAAAGGAGTGCACAAGGGAAATCTAACTGGATGTTTTCTGTGACCTGAGAGCATGTGGGCATGACAGATGAGGCTGGGTGTGATGACTGAGCAGGTCCTGCATGCGTAAAGTTCCCTTCCCTGCTGAGTATCCCTGGTGTGCAAGCAGTCCTGCACCATGGAGGTCCTGCACGAACTAGTAATGCTCGTTAGCGTGGCTATAGAAAGCCACTTGCATTTTTAATCCAAATTAGGGAAGAGGAAGTATTGCGTAAAACTGAGCAATAGACACGAAGCTCTGTGGTTACAGAGTCCACATGCCAAACAGCCACCTAGTCTCTATGGGCAGTTACAAAAGATAGTGTCACTCACAAGGAGAGTATAGGCTGATGATCCATATTCTGAATGTTGTATTCTCCATAGCTGCCAATGCTTCCTGCTACAGTGACCACGAGAGCAGGGAGGCCTGGGAAAACAAAGGAGACAGGAGCAAAGAGGGGCAGATATCCACAAGAAAGCTGAGATTGTCAGACTGGGTTCTTTGAATGCATCGTTGGGGTCTAGAGAGAACCTCAGAGCTCACTAGTTGCAGGGAGCACAACAGCTGGTGCTTAGACATGGTGTGGAGAGGATGCAATAGCTTTTGGTAGGAGGGCTTGAGCTGTAGGCGCTGTCCACCAAACTTTCTGCAAGATCATTTGCTTTGTTGATGCCCAGTGGTACCTGCACAGGTGTGGGCTGGGGAAAATGGGTTTCTGACACAGGGAGGTAGTGAAAATCCCAGAGGATTCTCCAAGGAATTTGAGGATTCTTCAAGGAATTCACCTGCTTAAGAAGGTAGGTGACTTTGGTCCTCAGCAAGATGGAACATCCTCTGTAGGAGCCATCCCAAATCCCCCCTGGACAGTGTCATTTGCAGCACTGAGCCCATATATGACTCCCTAGCTCAAATTAGAGCATTTCAGAGCTATAGGAGGGATGAAGCGCTTTCTCACTATATAGACTTCATCACCTTCTGATTTTAACTCATCAGAAGAGCAAAGACCCTCCCGCCAAGGAACCTCCAGCTCAGGGTGGAAGTCACAAGTCAAGGTGGCTGTGGGAGCAACAGGACTCCTTTCCCTAGGATATGGTATGCCATGCTCAAACAAATCCCTCCTGGACTGCAGAGAGTCCTCTCTCATCCCATATGTCCCCTGAGAATGGCATCATTGGATTGCTCACCAGGAGGAAGGAGACCCACAGGCCACAGTAACCCAGTGGCAGGAGAGCTGGGGGAACGAGCAGGAGCAAAGGCACTGGCACTGAGCACACTTCAAACAGTGGCACTGCCATATACCCCCATAGGTCTTATCTGGGTCTGGCCATCAGCTTCAGATGACCCGGCGCAGATGGTGCTCACCCCAGCCGATGATGCACAGCTTCAGCAGGTAGTGGCGGATATAGGTGCCAAGCACTTTGACGAAGAGGAGGTAGAGATGGCAGCCTTCCAGAGCCATCCAGGTGAAGCAGCAGAGCAGGCAGTAGTGGGTGAGGCCCCCCAGACCTTTGCACAATCCTAACTGGCTCCTGCTAGAGACCCAGTTGTTGAACAGGAAGGTCAGATTGAGAAGGAACAGGCTGCTGATGAGGTGCATGTGCAGTGCCAAGTTGATCTGGATGGTTTCTTCAGACTTGAACTTTTTGTATGTACACCTGAAAGACACCAGAGGGAGCAGAAAAAGCAGAATCCACTGATGGTGAACACAACAGGAGAGGAGAGAGCATGAGTTTGGGTCTGCAACGGGAGGCAGGATGTGATATGGCAAGAGGGGAGTCACACCAGGAAACTCCGATGGAAGGAGGGAGGGGAGATCCTTGCCCCGGACAGCAACCACATGGGGTATTGCTCTTTCAGCACCCAGTTCCACCTCCCTGGAGAATCACCCCTGTCCCTGGAGGATAAGTAGGTCCCAGCATGCCCAGGAGCATGTGGTGTGGGTGTGGGTGCACCAGATCTGGGTGCACCAGGTCCCACATCTCCCTTGTCTCTGAGCCTGAAGTCTCTGTGGAGCCTGAGGGTGCAGCTGAGCACATCCTACCTTAAGAAGACATAGAAGACCATGGAGAAGACTGAGAAAGCCACAGCTAACCCACAGCCAACATTTGCAATAACCTTCAAGGCTCGTGCTGTGGACCTGTCCAGAGTTGGACTCTGCCAAGCACACACATACATTGAGTCAGACAGGTCTAGAACCAGTGTAGAAATCCCACCTGCATCTGCTAGAGCTATGGGGCAGAGACCTGGGAGGGAACTGAAATAGAGATAAATTAGTTAGCACTGCAGAAACATCTCTACAAGTTAGAGCAGTGAGACCACTGTCCCCAAGAAGGCCTCGTTGGGGAGCGTAGTGGCTCTGAGAAAATCCAATCTCTTTATGGGATGGGGGCAAGAGTTGAATTAAGGATGATGGATCACAAGCAGTCTCTAAACCTTCAGCTGGAGAACAAGTCCCTACGTCTCACTGCTTTGACAATTTGCAGGCAGGCTGTAGACCATTCCCATCCCTTACAAGCTCTATTGACCTATTCCTCCAGGTCACTGGGCTGGCTTTGAATGGGATTCTAGGACTGTGGCTTGCGAAGAGGTGAGGCTTGGGCATGTCTAGGGAGCAGATACAATTGCCTGTCCCTGAAGTGCAGCTAGCTGTGACACTTCAGGCACCAAACAGCCACGGGGGAGCAGGAGCTGTATAGAATGAGGTTGTCACCAGAAGGAGGGTGAAGAAGGTCAGATGGTCACAGGAGCAAATCGTCTCCTTGTCCCCAAGCTCAGTGACACAACCACTGGTGTTCCAGCCTCCTCCTTGGCCTGCAAATGATATGGGAGGAAAGCAGTGAGCAAGAAGCAAAGGAAAAAAAAAAAAAAAAAAAACCCTCTCATGAGCTCATCCTTGTGAGGCCATCAGAGAGACCTCCAACCATAGCTGAGTAGATAAACCAGAGCCTTTTGTGGAGTAAGGAGATGGTAGGATGGAGGTTATGTCTGCCCTGGCTTGCAAAGGGCATGGTGTGCACCTGGGGAGTGGTTGTCTGCCCATGAAGTAGCCATGACCCCAGCATGGCATCCTCCTGGCCAGCAGGGAGTAAAGGATGATGTAGTTAGAGAAGAGCTCTCTTATTTAGGCACCTGGACATGCAAGTGATGTCAAGAGGTTAAAAGGACCTTTGGGCTGTTTAGCAGCTCTTCCTCATCTAAACCCTCTGAACTGGAGCCATCTCTCTAGGTCACACAGTCAGCACAGTCAGCACAGTCACAACACACACAAAATCCCACTGATGACACCCAGGTTTCAGCCAGATCTCAGCTGTTCCCAAGCTCCATGGAGGCTGAGACTGTGGCAGAGCAGATGACCCATCCACACTCCTAGGCTTTCTGCACTCATTAGAGTCTTTCAGTGTGATGCTTTGATGGCTTTTCCCCAGTAGCCTTTCCTCCTTGCCTCCACGGTCTTTGGCACTGTGGGTTCAGGAGCCTCGTCCCACTGAGGCCATTACCTTTTCCAGGGTCCCAGAAGACACACTGAGAGTCCATGCTCTGCAGTGGGAGAGAGTGGCAGTGAGATGGGTGACCTTGGTGCGGTGGAAAGTAGCAGCACTGGGGCAGAGGGAGGGGGTGGCTGGCTTACGTGGAGCAGCTGCCCATGGGTGAAGGTAAGTTGCACAGGGTCCTGGAGCCCAGTGATCTTCGTGTCTCCCACTGTGATGCCCACAACTGTGTTGTCCAGGACATGCCGTGTCTGTTTGGTCTCCTACTCAGTGCGGGGAGTTTTGCATGAGCTGCTCTGCCCTGGCTCTTCTTGCCCTGCCGAGAGTCTACAGTCCCCTCCCAGCAATAGCCACTCCAGCCCTGGTGTGCCCGGGCAAGAGAGGTCCTCCAGCACTTGCCAAGCCAGGCAAGAGCTCAGGACACTCCTGACAGGGTTCACAGGAGGTGCCCACAAAGGCCAGACCTGTGTCCTCATTGCTGGCTGCTACAGGTAGCCAATGCCTTTCATGTTAGTGCCTGGGACAGCCAAGGGCAGGAACAGGGCCAGCAGGAGCGACAGCTCTTACCTTGAACACAACAAGTTGCATAATGTCGAGCACCGTCACCACTACATGCACTTTCTGACTGTTCATGGACTGAAATAGCTTCCTGGGAAGTCGAATTTTGCTTGTGTTCTCCATCTCTGTTGAGTTTATCCTCTTGGGGCCCTGCACCAAGGAACAACCGTGGGAGTTTGTTTGCTGGCCGCATTCTACTTGTCCCTGTCACTTCTCTTCTTGGGGCCTGCCAGCATTACTCTAGACTCAAATTTGCCTCATTAATGCTTGTTCAGAAAGGAAAGATGAGCATTTCTCACCTCTGAGCGGGAGAAGGAGAAGACAACATCATGGGGGATGGCTCTGCTGATGTTCACCAGTAGTACTTTCACCCCTGCTATCTTCTCACCACCGGAGAAGTGTGCAGACTGCAAAAACCTGGGAGAGAGGTCTATCAGAGGGGATGGCAATGGGGACACGGTGGCCTTGGCATACTGGGCTAAGGCCAGAGGGTTGGGGGGTCAAATCAACCCTTCCCAGAGGGGTCAGGCCTACCCTAGCCCCAAGCTAGCCCAGGATTGCCTCCCACCCTCCTGCACTGCTGCTGGTGGCACAGGGCTGCAGGCTGGACCCCTCACTCCTGGGACAGAGGGGACACACTCCAGAGTGGGTAGATGGGCTCCTGCCCACAGGGTGCTCTGGGCTGGCTCTTTATGCCCTGCTAGAACAACAAGAGTTCTAGCCAAGGCCGTCCCCTCCTGCTGCCATGGGCTCACCTACCTGTGCACCTTGTCCCGCAGGCACTGGCACGCTGGGCTGCTGGCCTGCTGCAGCTCCTTGCACTGGGCAGCCAGCGTCACGTTCACCCAGCCTGCGTCCTCTGGGCTGACGATGGTGTTACAGCAGTCAAAGCTGTTGTCCCCCCTTCTCAAGGCTGGCAGAGGAGGGAATCTCAGTTATTCTTGGGGGGCACCTGGCCTTGCTGGGATGCAGAGAAGATGCAGGATGCCAGGATGTAGGGCAAGAGCGGGCACCTTCGCCCCTGCTGCAGGGCCGGGGCTACCTCTGGGCTCGGACACAGGGGTGCAGAAGCCACTCACCATCACAGCTCTCCTGGCCACTGGTGGCATCTGGAAGAAGAAGGTGTGAGAAGAAGACGGAGAAAAAAAACATCCAGGATCAGGCACAGGGTGTTGTGGGGATAGAGATCCATGTCTGCTGCCTTCCCGAAGGGAAAGCCAGGAATCAGCAGGTACCACATTCGCAAGGGCAGAAGCAGAGGTTTCTCCACTTATTTCGTTAAGCTGGGTTAATCCCGAGCAGAGGTTGGCTTGAATGCCCAAACTGCACAAGCTTTGGAAAAGCAAGTGGCTGAAGACACCCTCGGCTCCCCTCTTTCCTTCCCCAGGTCTCTGTGCATCCCAGGAACTGATCCTCATCCTGGCCCTGTCCTCCTCTTGCTGCCAGCAGCCCATGAGCTGATCTGTCCCCCGAGGGCTGTGAGAGTTGCCCAGATGGAGCACGGCTGGTGCCACTGCTCCACGACTCACCGCGCAGCAGCAGGAGCAGCAGGACCCCACACAGGAGCCGGCAGTTCATGTCTCTGGGCCCCCTCGCCACCTGCTCCCTCGACTCTTTCAGAGGCTCCCCCAGGGTTTGTGGCTTCTCCGGAGGCGATGGCCGTGTCTTCACTTCCCTTCCACCAACCCCCCTGCGCCTTCCTGCCCATTGGCAAACACACCACTGCGCTGCCGGTGCTGCGTCACCCACAACGACCGGAACCGCTGCGCAGCCGAGCCCCTCGCCCCGCTCTCCCAACGCAAGGATGAGCTGCCACACCAAACCCGGCTTTGGCCATGACCCACCCGTGGAGAGGGATGTCCCTGCCACCAAACGACCCGCATTCTCGCAAGTGTTCCACCAGCCCAGTGACAGAGCCCATAAGCCGAATGTCCCCAAGCTCACAGGTGGCAAGGGGGTGTGAGCAAGTGTGGACATCAAACCAAGCCCAGGTTGGTGACCGTATGGGCTCTCTCCTGCTCAGTTGACAGACCTTGAGCATTTCTCAGCGCCAATGGGCACCGGGAGGGGAAAGCCTCCCTGTGAGGGGAACAATGTCTTCTCCAAGGTAGTCTTCTCCATGCTGCAGGCAGTGCTCGGAGCAGGACAAGGGTGGGTTATCCGCCACAAGAGCTTTGCAGAGAAGCTGTCAGGTGAGGAGATTCAATCCTTGATTTTAAACCTGCAAATTTAGGAGCTCCTGGCTCTTCACCAGCCTGCCCCATGGCAGTGCTCAGACAAGAGCGAGCAAGAGACCTGGCGGGGGCAATCCTGGCCCTGCGGGATGCCGCAAAGCAAAGCCTTCCCCTTGCCAGCCTATTAATAACCACTGGAGACTGGCACAGTGGCTTCTTGACCCTTTGAAAAAACCTCCACCCTCCTCATTTCTCACTTGAGATCTTATTAGAATTGCACCTGTGATGCTGCTTCAGCCTCAGTGGGATGGGGTAGACTGTTGAGGTGATGGTAGTGCACAGGGACTGCACCAGGCTGGAGGAAAAGGCTACAAGAAACTGTGAAGGTCGGCAAAGGTGAACACTGAATCCTACCTCTGGGAGGAAGAATCCCCACGCCTTGGAGGGCCAAGAAGCAAGAGGGACAAGCTGGGACTTGGGAAATACCCACTAGATACCAGAAAATAAAAAACTTTCACCATGAACATTGAAATAAAAATTTTTCACTGTGAACATTGTCTTCCAAGACACTGGAACAGAGGCCCAAAGAGGTGGGGAATCTCCATGCCTGGAGAGCTTCAGTGCTCGAATAGGAGAAGAGCAACCCCCCCTGCTATCCATCCCTCCATGCCTTGGGTTTCTCTTGCTCCAAAATGCTGCTGCTCATGGTCCTGGGCATGCTGAGGAGGCCACCTCGGTCAGTGCCAGGATGATCGAAGGGAAACGGAATGGCACTGAGGGGCTCCAGCTGAGCTCGCCCACACCCAGAGCATCCGCACATTCCTACGGGAGAGAGAGCTGGGAAAGTCACCATCAGAGCAGGAATGTTTTAATGGGCACAGTTCTGACGGGCAAGCGTATACGTTAATCTTCTACACCATATAAAAATATAGAAACAATTCAACAAAATAACAAAAATAGATTATTCCAGCTGCTGGAGGGTATCGCGGGGACCGAGTTATTCAGTCTTTGCTGGGGAAGGACCCTCTCGGTAACCACCACATTGTGAGGGGTGAGAATGGGGCCTTTCTCACCCACTGCAGAAGACAGGCCTGGGCACGATAGAGAAGCTATCAGGTGGCACCAGGGACCCTAGCTCTGCCCTCCGCTGGTCACTGCAGCCCTCGCTCCCTGCACGAGCGAGGAGAGCCCAGCCCACACCACACATGTCCTTCCACCCAGGACCCAGCCCTGTCTCCTCGCGGCTCTGCCCCGCACGGGCACCCTGAGCTGCACTCATGTGGGACCCTGGAGTCCGGGCTGTGGCATGGAATGAAGGAGCGGCAAGGCAGCATTGGCAGGTGCTGGGCAAGGGGCAGTGCTCGCCACCACGCCGGGGTGCACGGGTGCAGCGGGAAGTGGGCGGAAAGGGGCAGCCGGATCCCGGTGCAGGTTTCTCTGCGTTCCTAGTAGCCGTGTGGGGCAGATGCGGTAGCAAAGCAGAACGGCTCCGGCTCCCTCCCGCCGCCGTCCTCCTGGCCGGAGTGGAGCTGGCAAGGGAGCCCCGCAGCACTGGCAGCGCGAGGGCTCAGTCGGGATGGCTCTGGCTGCTGTTGGGCTGCAGTTTCATGCTGTCGGAGCTGCTCTGGGAGTCAGCGGATTTTTTTGCCTGCAGCACCATTGTCCAGTACCAGAGGAAGATGAGGAAACCTGGGAGAGAGGAGAGAAAGGGCAAGTGAAGAAGCCCTTTGAGGGACCAGCAAAAATAGGATGCAAGAACAAGCTGGGCAGCCTCTCTTGTGCCTATCACTGCTGGTCCTCTTAGTACCCCACAAATGCCCTGAGGCAGCTTGGACCTTTTGGAGGAGCCCATGGTCACAGGCTCACCTTGGAGAGAGTTGATGGTGGTAAAGATGTAGAGGGAAACAAGGCGGAAAACGCCAGAGGTGAAGGAAAAGAAGACTAGCGCCCATGGGATGCCCAGCAAGACACTCAGCCCAAAGAGGGCTAGGACGTGCTTCATCTTGTGGCCTTTCTTGTTCTGCCTGAGGATCTCCCGGACCATGGCCCCCAGCATGACCGAGTTAAAGAGGAACACCAGGCTGAAGAAACCAAGGTTCACTACGTTGTGGATCAGAGGGCTTGTGATCCAGCATCTAGAGGGTGGAGAAAGGACACAGAGTTATGCTTTGCAGTCCTACAGGGGGACAAACAGGATAGTCAGGGGAATTCAACACAAAAGCGCCTGGCAAACTTAGCACCCAGCTTGGTTAAATATAGAGGGCGATTCTCCCCACCTTATGCAAAGTCCCCAAGAAGCCAGTAAACCACAGCCTGGCAGGCTAAAGAAAATCTGTAGGCCATACCAATGGTTCAACCAGCTGGCTCTATCTAACGCCAGAGACCGAGTAACCCATTTCCCATGACTTACATGGTTGCGTTGGTGGATTTGCCACCAATGGATTCATAGACTGGAATGGAGAATGGGCCATAGTTCGTCCAGTTAGCAAAGAAGATCAACGTCACAGAAAAGAAGGGGACACCTGGGTATCAAGAACAGAATGAAGCAGCAGCCATCATCCCCTAGTCCTCAGACCTACTGGAAGGACTTCATTGTCCCTTTTCCTTGCACGCAGCATGAAATGGCATCCTCTCTCCTCAGGTTAATCAAGGATAGAGCACACAACAAGGATGCCTAGACAGTCGTGAGCTGTGCTGCATAAGCCACAGCTGGTGGGTCTCCCAGAGGCATGGATTTTTAGGCCACAAAAGACCATGTGATCCTGCTATTGCAGTCTCCTGCTCAAAGCAAGGTGGGGATTCTCTGCTATTCCCTTCTTGAAAATTGTCTCTCCTGGTTGCTCCTTTCAGAAAGAGAACATCCCATGACTACTTAAAGACTCCAAGCAGTGGCTGTCACATGCCTCCCTTGCTGTGTGAACTGCCCTTGGAGCTAGAGCTCCACCTTCTGCTCTCAGGAACAAAGTCTTCTACCTTGGTAGAAAGACCCTTCTGCTCAGAATCTAGTGCCCCATATCTATGTGTCCATCCCCATCCAGGCATCACATAAAGTAAGAAGGACTTCTAGGGGCAGAACCTGAGTCTACCTGGGTGTCTCCTAGATCCTGTTGCTCCAGCCCTTGAGATATGTTTCTGCCTCCCCTCAACTCACCCCAGCCCACTAGGCAGAGCTTGAGGAGGAAGTGATTGTGGTAGGCATTGAAGACTTCGATCACAAGTCGGTAGAGGTTGTAGCCCTCGATGCCCATCCATGTCAGGCAGCTCAGGAGAGAGAAGTGCAGGAACAGTCCCCCAGCTCTGCAGGTTGCCTCACTGCTGCTGGAAGCCAAGTGCTCCGAGATGAGGAAGTTGACATCCAGGAGGAAGATAGCACACAGCAGGTTCATGTGGATATGCATGCTGGTGATTTGGTCTCGTTGCTTGCTTCTGGAAAAGGAAGAGGGAGAGATCTCACCACCACACCTCAGCTCAGTGTCCCACAACACCCCAAGGCTCTCCATGGAGTCATGCACTGTAATCAGAAAAGTCAGGAGAACCTCTGTCAGTGCTAGGGAGCTAAATGCCTAATCCTGCACATGGCAACAACTGTTATATATACAAATCCAGATCCCTCTGGCAGCTCTGTATTGCAAATCCAGATCACAGAAGGACATATTTTCAGCCTGTCACCCATGTAGGATTAGTGACACTACTTGAGATAACACCCTGTTCTCTAATGGATCCTTGAAAAGATCTCTGTGGGCCTCTGCTTGCTTAATCCATGATAGTAACCAAGACGATTTTTCCAAATCATGGAAAACAGTAGATGTTCTAGAGCGCCCTCCTGGACTCCTGACAGGTTGGTTTCTAGACATGAGAATTCAGTACTTTCTGCAAACCTGGCTCCCATATCATGTTTCTAGCTGGGCCACCAACTACGTTTGGAAAGTTTGCCATTAGACGTATGTGGGGCCAAAGGAAAGGATGCACCCACAGAATGATGCACACATACAACATAGGGTGACCTGTCAGACAGGTAACTTGTCTCTGCACTAAGACCCCAGGGTCATACCTGAAATAAAGGAAGAAGATGGTGCAGATGGATGCCAAAGCTGAGATAAGACAACCAACGTATGTTATGATACTCAGGTAAGCCCTGTGTATATAGGTGATCTCTGGGGAGGATACCTGAAGAGAAGGAGGAACAAGAATCGTGGTGAAGGAGAAGTTCTGCAGAGGGGAAGGATGCAGAAAGCTGTGAGGAAGCAGAACCCACCATCAGTACAGCGAAGTAGGTGAGGTGGTTGCATCTGCAGTCTGTCCGCTTATCCCCCTTCACTGTCGTACAACCATCACTGTTCCAGTTACCGACATTTGCTGCAAGGGAAAGAGCTTGATGAGCAGCGGGAATGCAGCGGAAAAGTTTTGCAAGCTTCAGAGCAAGGTGTCCATGGTAGGGGAGAGAACAAAGGTGGGGGTCCTAGCTGGCCCCATGCAGAGCTCACAGTGACAAAACAAATATTTATGCAGGATTGCCATGCTCAAAGGCATCAGCACCCATCCTTGGAGAGGGTAAGAGCTCCTAGGTTAGCTGTAGGGGAAAAAGCCTGAAATAAGCCCCTGGGACAACTTCAGAGAGAGCTCCCTGGAATTAGAGAAGGGAAGGGAGGTGCAAATGACCTATACCGCTAGCAGGGGCGGTGAAAAGGTGAGGACACACCAGCTGGGTCAGCCTTGTTGGTTCCCCATTGTCAGTACCCACAACAGCAGAATGAGCAAAGACAACGTCCCACTTCAACACCCAGACACGGAAGCTCCCACACCCAGGTACTCACTCTCAGTGTCCTCCTGCCAGAAGACACACAGCGGCGTCACGTTGCTCTGAAATGACAAAAGCAAGGGCCCCAATCAGGACACGTTTCTGGGTTTGTCACACAAACAGCAAGTTTGGTAGGGAAAAAGATGGGGCAGGAGGTTAGAAGTTTTCAGGAGACAAACTGGGCCATATCATGAATATGAGCTCAATACAGACACCATTCCCTGATGCATCTGCAAAGTGACATCTCCTAAACACGAGCAGGTAGAGCCACAGAGAGAGCCCAGGATTAAAATGTGATTGTGGTACAGTTTTTGAGAACTCTGGGACAGGTTTAATGAGGCTGTTTCCTCCACCTACCGGCAGCTGGTTGTGGAAGAAAGTGAGGACCACGGGATCAGAGAGGTTGGCCACAACTGTGTCGACCAGGGAGATGCCAACTACCTTGTCACCCAGGACACGACTGCTGTTTTCATCCTGTGGGAGAACAGGAGGAGACGGTGGCAACGTGGGAAAGAAGAGCTGCCAGGTACAAAGGTAGAGAGAGCTCCCAGGAACTCAAAGACAGAGGTCCCATGCCAGCTCCCTT
Organism: Crypturellus tataupa; assembly: GCA_034781795.1. Taxonomy (NCBI): domain Eukaryota; kingdom Metazoa; phylum Chordata; class Aves; order Tinamiformes; family Tinamidae; genus Crypturellus; species Crypturellus tataupa. The sequence continues at coordinate 95,915 of JAWLRI010000462.1, read as the reverse complement.
GTCACATCTCTACCTTACACTCGCAGTCCCCAGGCCTCTCTCCTGAATCAGTGGCTCATGCCCTGAGGCTGAGGTCCACCTGGCAGCAGCATCTATTGAATATAGATGTCTGCACTCCTGCTCACTCCTTCCAGTTCTCAGAGAGGCAAAAGCACTTCCATGTTGTGACCATCTATCTCAACCGTGGGCCACAGAACCTCTCCCCACCCACTAGCTGCTTTCTGTCAACTATAAAGTAAAGCCAGATGAACACCACCCTGACTACAGCATTGGCACCATGTCTGTGGTGCCATTTTCCCTGTTCTGTTTCTCCACGGCTTAGGACCTGGCTGGAGTCAAGCAGGTCCCAATCAGCAGTTCCTTTTAATCAGTGTGCCCCCAACAGCACCCCATGGTTGTCTTCAGCTCAGCATCTTTGCAAGCACTTTCTCCAAGTGAGTGGCTGCCCACCTGGCTCACGTGCCACACGTGAGCCAGGTGCTCACGTGCTTAACCTGTTTGGAGCTCCAAGAGCTTCAGGAGGAGCAGAAGCAAAGGCAAAGCCTTTACTGGAGGACACAGAGTGGCCAGACAAAGCTAGCAAGGAGACCAGGAGAAGATGCTCTGCAGCAGATGTTCCTGCTCCAGTTGGTTCTGCACTGTTCCCACTGTGCTATATCCGGCCATTACCTGGAACATGGTCTGGCTGTTGATATCCATGAGGAGCACCCTGTGTTCCACCATCTCCTCCTTGTCCTTCACCTTCATGAATAGGCTGCTTGGCAGGTCCACCGTGAAGCCATGAACCTCTTTGCCCTCCTGCAGCAAGAAACCCATTGGAGAGCCGAGGTTGGGAGGGTGTCTGAAGATGCTGGAGGATGAAGACTGACAGGATGGGCTGCATAGGAGCTAGGGCACCAGCTGGCATAGCATGGCCAGGGATTCTCGGACTACAGTCCTGTCCCCTGCTACAGCCCTTCCTCCTGTCCCAGCCACAGCCCCTCCAGGCTGCTTGAGGAGATACTTCTGTGCCCCTTTCTGCTGTTCTCCTGCTAAGTCCTTCCCAGCAAGGGCCTGGGAGGGGATGGAAAGGTCTTTCCCAGAGGTTACAAGCCAGACCATCACTGTAGCCACCTTCAAAAAGGATCAAGAACAAGGAGGGCTCTGGCAAATGCCTCCATCAAAGCTCCCACAGGGGATATGCTGAGCTGTGGGGATCACGGACATTGCTCCTTACCCCAAGGACCTCTCAAGGAGCCCAGTTTCGAGCTGTGCTTTCATCCTCGCATGCTCTGCTTTTCAGCTCCCAGACTGAACTCACCTCTCTCTGGGAAGCAAAGGCCATGTCTTGAGGAGCGTGACCAGGTTCGATCTTCAGGACAGTCGCGTGCACAGCAGCCTGTCCAAAAGTCCGGTTCTGCCCTTCAAACTCCACCTTGGCCAGCTTCTTTTCAAACTCCTGCAGTTTGCTGTTGGGGAAAAGCAGGGCGCAGACTGAGTGGGAGACAGCAGACACCAGCTTTGTTCTGAAGGCCTCCATCAGCCAGACAGGAATAGAGAGATGTGCACCATGGGCAGCCTCAATAATAATAAATAATAATAAATAATAATAATAATAAGGTCATTGCTTGGCCTTCACCAGGCGCCCAGCAGGCTGCATCAGGCTGGCCAGTGACCAGCAACAGGCCATGAGCCTAAGGAGGTTTGGGAATGGCTTGAGCCAGGAACTCACTTGCGAAAGGTCCTGTGCACCGGGGCTCCTGCAGGCGCCACAGGGGACCTCCCCATGAGCCTGTCTAAGTCGCTCAGCTCCTTCTCCACATCTTGCTCCCAGACAGGCATGTTTTCTGGAGTGGCTGGTGAGCGCGCAAAAGGAAACACCGTGAGAAAAGCGGGCAGAGCCAGCATCCTCCATAGCCCGAGCGCTTGGGCCGTGGGCCCTCGTACACCACAGGCTGCAGAGAGCAGACGGTTTCAGGGTGGCCTGATTTGTACCCAGAAGACCAGGACCTAGGTGGCTTCCCCTGGTCACCCAGAATGGAGCCCAGTTACAGGAGAGGATATCGAGGCCAGGTAGCCTAAGCTTAGCTGGGTGTCTAGAAGTGCAGATAGGAGGCTTGGAGACCTCTGCAAGGTGCATGAGTCTCCTGGGTTTTGATGGGCCAAGGGCACTTTGGAAAATCTCAGTAATCTTCCACCTTTACATTTAGAAACCTGCTTACCCAGGGAAATGGAGGTGTGGGGTCCTGCCTTTAGGCTGCTTCAAGCAAAACTACTTCTACCATTTATCAACCCTGAGCAGTGTCCACAGACCACCGCATGACAACAAATTATCAGTACAACAGAGTTCATCTGCTGAGGGGCAGAGTGGTTTGGGCATGACATTCTCTCTTCTGCCATTAAAATAACACTGAGTTGCTTTTACCAGGGAAGAAGAAAATAGGTCCACTCTCAAGGGACGTGTTCTTCCCGCCCTTCATAATATAGGAAACGTTGAAGATAGAGCTGTTGTTCTTTTCAGTCTTCTGGTTTTCTTTGCTCCGTATGTTGTTACAAGATACATCTTTTCCCAGGAGAAAGTGTTGCTTTCCATACACAAGTTTGAGGGTCCTGTTGGGCTTGAACCAGTAGACACAGAAACGGTACCTGCCCAAAGGCAGAGGCAAGTTGTACTTGCAATAAGTGTTTCTGTGGTTGGGCAAAAAGGGCCTTTTTATTATGAGTGCCTGGACCGTGTTCTCGATGGAGATGGCGGCGGGACCATGCTCATAGATGACAGAGCTGTTCTCTGTTTGGTTTCGTTCACCGCAGAAACGGAAGTCTTCTTGGTGGCTGCACTCCCCCAGCCCTGCATTGCACAAACCAAGAAAACATTCACCTCAGATGGAGGGTGTCTGGCATGTGGGACATCAAACCAATCCCAGACACATGGGTAATGACTCTGCCACCCCACTGGCACAGGCTCTCTCCAAACATGCACAACCCTATCCTTGGCTGATGCGAGTGACCCGAGACAGCACAGTGACTTGCAGAGGTTTCACTGCTGAGTTGAGACTCCTCAGGTCACAGCAGCTCTCCTGTCCCCCTGGGCCCCAACCTCTCACAGATGCTGGTCCCCAAGGATGACAGAGGGCAATAAAGGGAAGGGGTTCTCCATCTCCTTGGAATCTCTGGAAAGGACCAGACCACCTCCAAACCCCTGCCCTGAAGACCTCAATAGACCAGGAACAAGAAAGGAACTCGAGTTTTCCAGCAAGCCCTTGAAACATTCTAAGAAACCAGGTTTCAACAAACCCTCAGTCCTCCCATTTGGGGCAGGACATGGCTCGGAGCAGCCTACCTGGGAATAGGCAGAGAAGGAGAAGAAAGAAGAGCAGCATCACGGACGGCTCTCTCCACTCTGGCACCTCCGTGGGAAAAGTGACACCTAGAAGGTCCCAAAGACAAGGAGCCTGTGAGCAATTGGGATGCCAGCAGCATCCCAAACACAAGCAACGCGGCACAGCAAGAGATCCCTCTTCCTCTCGCTGCTTCAGCGCTGTGTTCAGCAGCTGCCTTGTTATCACGGGCAATAGGAACAGAAGGAAATGGTGGTTTCCTACTTCCCTGGGCCTGGATTTGTTTTCACGAGTGTTTTCAGCTCCTAGAGATTAGCCAAGGAGCCAGGCCCATTGCCTACCGCTTTGCGGCCAGCAAACAGGACTGTTTTGCCTGATAAATCCTGAGCAGCCGGGTGGCATCGAGGAAGATGGAGCACGGGGCAGAGTACTAACAGACTGTTTGCAACCCTTTGCTCCTGCAGCATAGAATCAGCACAGCTGCTGAGAACATGGCCCGGGCCAGCTCAGTTCACCTCAGACATTGCCGTCAGCGCAGGTGACACGGGTGAGAACGCGGCCCCCGGCCGAGCTGCAGGGGACCGCTGGCCGTGTCCCAGCGCTCATCGTCGTGACCAATGGCCACTTCCACCCCACGTGCTTCGTCCCCGCGAGGGCTGCAGCTCTGCAGAGCTCTCTGCTCGTCCCTTGCAGCCCACGCTCACGCTCATGGGGCTGGGAAAGGCAGCCCAGGGCTCCTGCGATGCCGGCGGCTCCTTCCCTCGACCCTGGCCCCTGCCACAGCCCCATCAGGCAGCAGGAACCCAGGGTAAACTCCTACCCTGAGACATGGAGTCACCAGAGGAATGCGGGAAAGGTCTCGGGTGTGGGAAGCCACGGCAAAAGTGGCACGAGACGGGCTCAAACCCCATCGAATCGGGACTTCTGCGGATGGACGGGGAATTTCAGGAATCCCTGGGGGCGGAGGCGAGGGCCAAAATAGGGTCCGGATGTGGAGAGCGGGTCCAGAAACAGATGCAGTAAGGATGCGCCCGTGGCCAGTCCTGCACCATGGGGATCGGATGGGCACATGTGCGCTCCTGAAATAGCAGCCCCTAATGCTGCCGGCGGAGCCAGGCCCCGGCTTCATTCTTGGGGCCAGAGTCATTCCAGCCATGTGGAATTGGGCTTTCCCGGCCCCAGCGCTGGTCGGTAGAGCCCTGAAAGAGCCCTCCGTGCTGCCCGGCGCGACCTCGGCACTGCGTAACGCGCAGCCACTTCCTGCGCCAAACAATAGCTGGGAGAAAATCCCCCAAAAAGGGCGTTCCCAATGGGATAACGCTATTCCTCACCCCGGTTCCTTCCCTTTCCTTCCAGGGGGGTGCTGCTCCATTCCCCGCTTGGATTATGCACCCCCAGAGCTCCCTTACTGCCCCAGGCACCATCCTCTTCCTCATCAGCTCCGGACACAGCCGGCTCTTCTCCTCGGAGCTTCCCCCTTCTTGGGAACCTGGATAACTGCTAAACCTGAGGCAAGTGGGGAGCAATGAAAGAAAAACGGTGGGTGTTTATCGTTACCAAGAAATCTTGCAGCCTAGGTGGCAGGGGGATTTGAGTGCCCAGAGGCCCAGCTTCTCCCAGGATTTCTTTTTGCCCAAGGAGAAGGGAAAACAGCCTCATGTTGTGGACAAATGCCGGAAACGAGGAGAACCAGGGGCTTTCCTCCCATAGCGACGCGGCGCTCGCCAGTGCGACGGGTCCAGGCGTTGTGACCGCATACCCGGCTCCGTCCCTCTGGCACCGCTGCCCTCCCAGCACCCTTGTCCTCGTTCACGCAGCCACACGGGAAATGTTATTCACCGCCTCGGCATGCGGGCGCTTCCCGGCATCAGCCGCTTCGCGCTGAATTCACGGGTTGGATTTTGCAGGCAGGACCACAAGTTAAAATAGTCAGCAGATAAAAAACACCCACGGGCACAGCCCAGCTCCTTCCCAGGACTCGTGTCCTTCACGGGAAAGGAGGATGTGAGGGAGTCGCAGCCAGAGCGAGGAGGAGGTCGCAGCTCCACGGCTGCCGCCTGAGGCTCCAGGCGCCACCACTTTGCTCAGGGCCTTCCCTTGAGCATCTGAAATAAACAAAATTTCCATTTTCTTTAAAAAAAAAAAAAGAGCAACCCCCCCCATCTGCAAACACCTCGGCTACCCAAAGCAGCCGGCGCTGCCTCACTTCCTCCGCGGAGGAAGGGCGATACTGAGCTCCGCAGCCGCTGTTGCACAGAGCTGGGGGCGCTCGCTGGAGCGACGAGTGAGTGCATGGGGGCTCTCGGATGCTTTTCCAGTGCATCAGGAGCCTCCACACTGATGCAGCAGCCGAGGGGGCGAGAAAGAGGCTCCCCACGGCCCCCAGCTTTCTGGAGCACCAGAAAGCACCTTGTTCCATGCACATGAGCTTGGCATTGGGGGCGCCCCTTGGGCACAGGGGGACAGGGACACTCCAGACAGGGGTCAGGGAGCTGCTGGAATGTGACTGAGGTAGCCAGATCCGCACTCAATGTGGTTAAGGAAAACGCTGCATCCTGGACAACCAGCAGGGACGGAGCAGGCAGCACCTCCCAAACTGATGTTCTCCAGCCCCCGCCGTGCCCTCCCGACTCCCGGTCCTGCTGCGGGGCCGGGCGCTGCGGGGGTCTGTCACTGATTAATACCCGGGTTAAACATTATCGCGTGCGCACCCGAGCCGAACGCGCGCAGAGCGCCATGCGGGCGCCGCCAGCCCCGCAGGCCCTGGCCGGGCAGCGCGCAGTTGCTTGCAAACCTGTTGCTCTGCAAAGGGCAGCCCCCGGCTTGCAGGATTAAGAGCTGGATTGCAACCAACTATGCAACCGTCTTTACTCAGACCTTGGCCCGACTTGTGCAGGAGCTGTAAACACCGCGGCGGCGGCACAGCAAACCACCCCCAGGCCTGGGATCCCCATCAGGACCACACTTCAAGGATTGCTCAAGATTCAGGGCCTCGATCTCTCCTAGAATCGTTCTCCAAAACCACTTCTAGGTGCCAGCTCCTGGGGAGTCTGAAGCCGCGTCTCGAAGGCCTCGGGGTGTGAAATGGGCTCTGGCCGCCTTCCCTGCACACAGCAATCCGGCCTCGCTGCGGAGGGGTTATTCCAGGAGACTTAATGACACTTCTCAGGCTACTCTCTCTGGGGTTATCCTGCCCCCACTGGCGTTGAGGGTGTGGGAGGTTCAGGCTGTTTTGCAGCCGTTGAGCACCCTAAACCAGCTCCCTGCGGCCCCCCGTGGCATGCCAGAACCGGCAGGAGCAAACTGAATATTTTCCATGAGGAATCCCCCAGGAGGCACTTTTGGGGAGTGCATTCGCCCTGTTGGAACAAGTCTGGAGCCCTGGGGAGGGGGCCGCTGCACTCTGTGAGGACGGGGGGGCTGCGTGTGCTCCCAGCGCCGGCGCTGCAGCGGGCGCTTTGCGGCACTCAGCTGTGCCCAGGGAGCAGCCGGGAGCAGCTGGCCCCGGCAAGGCACAAAGTGGGAAGATCAGCGACTTCCCAGCCTCAGGAATTCAGCCTGGCTCCGGCGGCAGGGGAGACGGACGGGTGGTAGGGCAGGCGAGGAAGAGCGTGGTTTAGCCAGGAGGGGAAGGGGCCATAGGTACAGTGTAGGCAGCACCCTGGGCTGGAGGTTTCAGTTGCCCCCTGATCCTGTCTACCTAAGCCCAGCAGAGGGTTCCCAGCAGCCTCTGCCAGGTGCCCAGCTCAGGTGTGCGAATGGGAAAGGTCCCAGCATCAGCCTGGAGCACCACAGATCCCAAAATGTCCCATCTATCCCCACTCAGCAGACAGGCAACCTGCGGCCCCAGCAGCCTTCCCGTGGGCACTGCTTCCAGCGGGTGCCCGATTCGCAGCGCCCTCCCAGCAAGGGGGTGGCGGAGAGCACCCCGCCGCCGGCGATCCCCAAAAGCCAGCGCAGCACCTGCCTCCCAGCCCCTGCTGGCACCTGCTCCCCTGGCCGCATCCCTCCCGCTGGGGCCCGTCCTGCCCCGCAAACCCTCCGCAAACCCCCTGCCGCCTCCAGCCCTCCGAGCCCTTCCCCTCCGCGCGGCTCGGTCGCTCCGCGGGTACCTGTGCCGGAGGCGGGCGGTGCGGAGCGGAGCTGTTCGGCGGAGCTCGGAGCTGTTCGGCGGGGCTCGGAGCCGCGGAGCTCGGCGCGGAGCGCGGAGCTCGGCACGTTGGGGTCGCAGCTCGCAGCGGGGCGCGGAGCTCGGCTCGAGGAGGTCGGTGCGGGG
>JAWLRI010000462.1:76708-88061 GCA_034781795.1 Crypturellus tataupa | reverse complement strand
GGCTACCCGCGCAAGGTGGCAGGGACAAGGAGGAGTGTCCCCAGGCACAAGGTGGCAGGAAAAAGGACGGGCTGGAAGCGAGGGCCGCCGCTGGGGTATTTCCAGCTCCGTTGATAGTGCACAGGAGCCTGGCAAATGTTCAGGGCAGGAAAAGAGCTGTGTGATTGGCAAACTGCGAGAAAACAACAACAAAAAGGCTTAAAAATAAGTTAATAGAAAAGAAGCCAGAACTGAGTGTCCTCACGAGCGTTATCCTTGTCCCCTGCAGGAAAAGGAAGAGCCAGAGCAGCCAGGCAAAAAGCAACAACCTGCACTGCCGTGGCCGGCTTTGCTCAGCATCCAAACCCCCAGGGCCGGGAATGGGAAGGGGGCAGCAAATCCCAGCACCTCACTTGGTGCCAGCGCGGGGTCCCCCCTACAGCCAGGCCTCCTGCTTCCCAGCTGCCTGGCGTTGCGGGAGCTGAGGCTGGGGGAGAGCGGAGGGGCCGGAGCGCTGCCAACTCCCGCTAGACGCAGCCTTTTGGGAGCCGCCAGGAGGAAAGAAAGAAAGAAAGGAGAAAAGGCTCCAAGGAGATCTGCAGGGGGAGGAGGAGGGGGCTGGGAGCCTGCCAGGAAGTGCCCTAAGAGTAAATAGTTGCTATTGCAGATATTTGCAAGGACTTGAATAGGACTTTTCTTTCCCACTGGGGGAAAGGTGCCAAGCGAGCTCCCCACCAAGGCGATGCTCAGGGCGCAGGTGCCGTCCCCACTGCCGCGGCCTGGCGGGGAGCACAGCGCCTCCCCTTTGATCCGCGCCCCAATCCAGGCCGTTTCCTAGCGGCGCTGCTGGCATTCGGCCTGCGACGCTGAGGGCACCCGCGCCGCGCGGCGGCCGCGCTCCCGTTCCCACGGGAAGCCCCGTCTCCCGCCTTTGCCCGGCTCGCCGGCGGGGCTGGTCACGCGGGCGGGTGGCAGATGTGGCTCCCTTTGAAGAGCAGCGGAGCAGCATCCCGAGCCCCAGAGCTGAGCCCCACGGCACGCCGGGCTCCAGCGCTGCCTCTGCGGTCACAGTGACCAGCTCGCCAGCCTTCTTTGGGAAATGCCGTAAATCTTCCGGCTTTTAGGAAGAGCCGGCACAGCACAACAAGCATGGAAAAGCAGCTCTTTCACCTCCAGCTGCTGCTGCTCCTGCTCCTTCTCCATCTTTTCCAGGCAAAACCTGCTCAATTGGACGCCAGGCAGGGGGAGCAGGATTGGGTCCCTCGGGGTCTGCCCCTGGTGCCACCGTCACCGCTGGGCTCTCCTGCAGCCCAGCTCATCCTTCTGCTGGGAAAGGGACCTTTCAGGCTGTCCCTTCGTCACCGCTTGGAGGACAAAGAGACCTTTGTCTGCAGCTGATGTGATCAGGAGTTATTTTTAGGTCACCGTCATTGGCACTTGTTGATATTATCAGGTTATCTCCAAGGCCTTGCTTCAAAGCAGAGCGGGGAGAAGGGGGAGGAAATCCTCGCCTTGGCCTTCAGGAGGGACATTTGCCTGTTGGGACCCATCCAGCAGTAGGGTCAGGCTGTCCCAGGAGGATTTTGCACTCAAGGCAGTTCCTAAAAGCTGGGACGATGCTTTTGGCTGCTTCAAGTGATAGAAAAAAAGAGCAGAGCAGCAGGGTGGTGGGAAAAGAGGAGGCAGGTGGGAACACATTCCCCATGAAGCCATGGCCAGGACGCTACCTCGGCTCCCCACGGTGGCAGGAGCAGCAGGAAGGTCCCACTGGCCCCTGGGGGTTGTGGCACCCAGGATGGGAATGTGGGAGAAGGGAGAAGTGCTTCCCACCTGCCATCTGCAGCGCCAAGGCGGTGAAAGAGCCAGGAGGATCCGAGGGTTTCACCCCCTGCCGCCAGCCCAGCCGTGGGGTTCGTCGTGGCTGCTGGGAGCCCAGCTGGTGGCCCAAGGCAGGAGCCAGCTCCTCAAGAACATCAGCAGTGAACATGTTTCTAAGGTTTCTAGGGGCCGTCAAAGATAGCGAAGAGAGAAGCAAAGCTGCAGGAGCTTGTGGTTATGAGGAGGGAAGGGTTTTATACGTGAGGGAGAGCTGGGCAGGAGAAACACGGGCTCCTTCACCCAGTTCTGGTCTCCCAGAGGCTCTGAAGGTGCTGAAGGGCCTTTCCCTGCACCCCAGGGCCTCAGTGCATGTGTGGGAGGTGGGTGGAGGTCTCTTATGTGCTTCATGGGTAAAATCCCATGGGAGACAGCAAAGGTGCAGAGGAGCTACAGAATAAATGCCAGGCTTGAGGAGCTGGGGTGGGTGATGCTGGTTGTCTCCAGGGAAAAGCTTTACCCAAAACTCTGCCCTGATCCCAGGACAGTTTTGGACTGCCAGCAAAGTTGTGGTTTGGCGTTGCCCACATATGGGTCCGAGATGCTGATGATACTTTCAGATATCCCCTTGGTATGGAGGGACCAGTCAGTACTGGGCTCCCATCTGGCCTGGGTTGACCTCATGTTTTTTGTCAAAAGGAGGACCCACCTCCTCGGGTCCTTCTGACGCCCATCGTGCCTCCACCCTGGCGGCTGGCGCATGGTCTTCTCGAGGGATTGGTGCTGGCCTCAGGCTAATCATTGCTGTTGCTCTGGGATAGTTAGTCCAGGCTCTGCTGGCCTGGTCCCAGTCACTGGAAAGGGAATGTGCAACCATGAGCTCAGTCACCTCGACTTCAGCTCGAGGCAGTGAAGGAGGCGGGTTGACAGCATGATGCATTCGCACAGCTCATAGTGGTGATGTATGTAAGGAACGTCAACACGTCTCCATTCCAGCCTCTTGCTAGGACGGGCCTAGGGGAGGCTTTGTCTTCAAAGCTGAGTCTTCAAAGCTTCCAAGGCTGGAGATCCCGGCTCTCTGGGGACATGTCCCAGGGTTGTACAATCTTCCCGGTCAATCTTTCTGGTGCCTCCTGACTCAGATCCGTGTCCGACGTCCGACGTTTTGTTACCTTGCCTGCTACTTCCAAGGAGGGTTTGATCCAACGTCTTTGTAGCTGCCTCCAAGTAGTTGTAGGCTGCCGTTAGCTTTCCCCTTCACCTCCTCCCCATCAGACGAACCCAGCCCAGCTCTATCAGCACCTCTCCATAAAATATGTGCTCTCCCTGAGGGCTGAGTGTTGTCTGGGCTCGAGCTGCAGTGAGGGGGGCCCCACTGCATGTGCTGGAAAGCAAGAGGAAGAAGGCGAGGGGTGCCAAGCAATCTGTGGTGGGTGCCAGCTGAGGGCTCTGGGAATTGGCATCTCCAATGGAAAAAAGTGGTTTATCGCACCCGGGGATCTTCCCTGGAGTCGCTCCAGCCTGTCTCCAGTCTTTCCCTTGGCTGCTCAGAGCTGCCCACCTTCATGCCCAAACCTGCCACCGGGCACGAGACGAAACATCCTACCTGGCTCCGGAGACCTCCGCCCAAGCCAAGCTCCCCAGAGCCAAATGCAGGCGCCTTTTGGGATAGACCACAAAAATGAGCAAGAAGGAGCCTTAGAGGGGGTGAGGTTGTGCTCAGAAGAGCTTAAGAAGCCCCCACTATGAGCAGCTAGGTCTGAAATTCTGCCCTCGCAGAAGTCACATGGACTTAGTCTCGATTTTTGTCTCAGGGTCAATGCTATCCAGATGCTCTTCTGGTGGCTTGGTGGCCAGGTCATTCTGGCTGTCAGTAGCCACCACAGGGATGGAGAGCTGGCGCTCTCAGGGCTCCAACCCCACGTCTTTCAGCCTTCACCCATCACCACGTGCATGCAGGGTTCCTCTGCGCACAGTAGAGCAGGGTGCCACAGCAGAGCTTCCTCTGCTGGATGACCTGCCACACTCAGCTTTATGACCCTGGGCAATAAAACCATCTCTCGACGCGGCGTACTCGTAAAGCGGGCGTCCTGTTTTCTCTGGTGTCTAGACCAGCCCATCCCACAGTGGAAGCCGGAAACTTAGATAATGTATAGAAAAACTGATTGTATTTAATAACCCTGGCATAAGCGCTGTTCCAAAGTGGTAGGGCAAAGACGGGTGGCAGTAGGGCAAGACAGGTCCCCACATTGCCTCCTGTGGGGACGGTCCTAACAGTGACGGGACAGACAGTGGTCCAAACCTCTCCCCTCCCCCCCAAAAAAAACTTCAAGGATTGTATTTCCAGGGTTGATAACAACATGTTGCTGCAAACAGCATTTTTTGCCCTAAGAAAAAGCCTAACTCCCCCGGAGTGGTGCCTTGGCCAGCAGCTGGATGTTTCGGTGCGTGAGGCTTGGTGCCAGCCGTGAGCTTTGCTGCGCACTTGCAGAAACCTTGGAGCCAGGGCTCAGAATCAGGCACCGCTCCTCGCTGATTGCAATATCGCCCTCACGCTGCTTCCTTGGCCTGTAAATCCACTGCCGTGAGCACAGCGAACATAAGCGAGCGCTTGCCTGGTTTGGCTAAAGGAAAGGTAAGCGGGATCGCGCCGTCTCCGTGAGCTGGCAGCACCCCTCACTGCCCCGAGCTCCCCAGCTCCAGGATGCAAATGCAGGGACTTAATGTTCCCAGCACGGAAAATCCTGCCGGATATGACTCTGGCCGCGTATCCAGGAATAAGGGGAGCTTCCCCTCCTCTCATACCTTTTCCTTTCCAGGAATTCCTGCATTCCCTTGGGGAGAGAGAAGAGGGAATTGGAGTTTCTGGAGAGTGGAAGTGCTGAGAAAAGGCCATCAGCAGCTCAGTCGCACATGCAGAGCAAAAGGGTTTTCCAGCTCCGGGAGGACTCCCGCTTGCCGCAGGCTCCCGGCTCTGCCTCCATCCAGGCTGGACTGGATTCGTGCTTGGGTCCTGCTGCAAGGCTCCTGTTACAGCCACTCACGTCCCTGAGATGGTGCAGAGGCGCTTGAGCATCCAGTCCCACAGAGCGCACAGTTCAGAACTGGGAAAATCTTTGACATCCTTGTGCCATCTAGCGGGAGCGTCATTAATGACAGCGCCATCAAGATCACTGCTGTGTAGCCAAGCGATTTGCCGGCTGTTAAAGAAACCTGCAACTCCCCAGAAAAGGCCCCAAAAGGTGCCAGGGAGCGCAGGGCTCCACGGGACCCACTCGTTCAGCCCTGTGCAGTTCCCAGCGTGGGGACTCCAGCACGGTGTCCCCGCGAAGCCCCTTGGCTCACTTGGAGGTGTTGGAGGAGGTGCTGGTGGAGCCGCGGTCCGTCCGACGGAGCACGATGTGGTACCACAGGCAGATGAAGAAACCTGCGAGCAGAAAGGCAAGACGAGCCATCGCTGGGATTGCCAACATGCAGCGTCTCAACCAGCCCAAAAGTCCCCCGGCCTCTTGTAGTGTGCTGGGGTCTCAGCTCATCACTTGCCCCTTCCATGGCAGGGAGAGTACAGCCCTGCCGCTCCCAACATGTGGGATTTTCCCCCTCAAAAAACGCGTCCCAGGCCCAGTGCTCCCACTGACCCTGCAAGGAGTTGAGGATGGTGAAGAGGTAGAGCTGGGGCACGAAGAAGACATCAAAGCTGAAGAAAGCCAGGAGCCAGGTGGTGCCCAGCAGGCAGGTGAGCCCCAGCACTGTGGCCCAGTCCTTCGTAGCCATCCCCTTCTGGCGCCGGCTGCTCCTCAGCATCCTCACGACGGCGAGCAGCACCACAGTGTTGAAGAGCAGGATGAGGCCAGCGAAGCACAAGGTGCCGTAGTGAGCTGCCCGACTGGTGAGCCAACACCTGCGCAAGGGAGCCCAAGCCATGGGTGAGAGCTGGCAAGCAGACCTAAGCTGGAGCAGCCAGGAGGGATATTTGCTTGAGGAGAAGGGCTAATGTTCCCTGAGAAGGGTGTTGAAGAGGGCAGGGTTTCCATGAAAGCCCTGTGTGTGGAAGGGGACGGCCCTACGTTGGCAGGGGGACAGCGCCATGCAGTCACGACTCGGCAGCAGAGCATGGGAGGGATGGAGCTCTGAGAAACAGCGGGCTTGCAGGGAAGATATGCAGGGTGTTTCTTCCAACAAACCACTTCTGCTGGGCCTCATCCCCATGTCAGCAGCACTGCGGTGGCACACGGGGGTGCCATGCACCTCCAGCACTCACATTGTAGAGTTCTTGTAGCCATCAGAAGTTTTGATGTCCAGGTATCCATAGGTGTCTTTCTTAAAGAGCAAAATGCTAGTAACTGCCAGAGCTGGCAGACCTGTGGGGCAGGAGACAAAATATAGTCAGGGCAGAAGACAAGGGAGGAAATCCCAGCTGTGCTCAAGGGAGAGGAATGGAGGGGCCTAGAGCAGATGGCGATTGCAGCAGCACAATACAGGAGTCCCAGCATATGAACATTGTGGACATCCAAGCGCCACGGCGGTTATCTCCGCTCGTGCTCACCTCCTCCACTGACCTCCTTCGTGGTGGGCCCACCACCAGCACCAGTTGTTCACCTTCACCCATCAGTCCAAAGGGGGACACTGTGGCAGGGGCAGTGACCACAGAGGCCACACTCACCCCAGCTGAAGAGGCACAGCTTGAGCAGGTAGCGTCGGACGTAGGTGTTGTAGACCTTGATGAGGAGGAGATACAGGTGGAAGGCCTCGGCAGCCATCCAGGCCAAGGTGCAGAGAAGGCACCCATGCAAGAAGGCTGCCGTGGCTCGGCACAGCCCCGCGGTGGCCAAGGCCAGTGGCTCGCTCAGCAGGAACCCGCTGTTCAGGAGGAAGAGCGCGCCCAGGAGGTTCATGTGGATTTTGGTTGTGTCATCACCCTTCTTCCTCCTAAAAGATAGGGACAAGAGAGGGGTGATGCTGGAGCAGTGAGACGTCTCCACCTGACTCCTGGACATCGCAGCATCCAGGGCCAAAGCAGCCACTCTCACCTGAAGATGCAGTAGAGGAGGATAGTGAAAAGCGAGGCAGTGGCTGAGATGGAGCAGCCCACGATGCTGATGTAGGTGAGAGACACCAGCTCGGCCTGGCTGATGTTGCTCGGTGCAATCTGGCCAAGGAGGAGAGAAGAGGCTGGGCTTAGGATCCGGCAGTGCGGGACCCCAGCAGCACAGATGTGCCAACCCTGTAGCAGTCACTGTCCCGACAAGCCACTCTCCCGGACAAGCCATTGGCATCTGTCCTACCAGCAGCACAGCAAAATAGGTGAGGTGATTGCACTGGCACAGGACAGTGCCCTGGCTGTGCTTGGTCTCGCAGCCCTCCGAGCTCCAGCTTCCCAAGCTCCCGCTGCCTGCTGGAGAGAGAAATGCCGTCAGAGAGGCAGCTGGAGGGCCCTGAGGACACCCCATGGTGCTGGCAAGTGCTCAGGTGAGTGCACCCTGCTCCACCTTTGTCCTCTCACTGAGCTGCCCCAGGGCGGTTGGGCAGTGCCATGAGGGACAGTGGCACCAAGGTGGCCTCACTCTGCCACCTCAGCCAGCGACGCACTCACCAGCTCCATCCTGCCAGAAGACGCAGGTTGCGTTGGAGGTGTCCTGGTGGGAAGGACAAGGGGGAGGTCAGTGATGGGATGTTAAACATCAGTGAAGGAGGAGGAGGTTGGAGAGGGGGCGAAGCTCTGTGCTCCCCAAGTAAACCCCTTCAGGTGGCAAAGCACCACCCTGGTCCTAATGCAAAATGGGGAAAACGTCATTTTGCCTGAACTCAAAGGAAAATCCTGGTGCTTGGGGTCAGCCCCACAACCCTCACATTTATCAGGTCTCTTCCTTCCAGCTTCCGTCCCTTCTGGAGCATCCCGCGCATTGGCAGTGCCCCGGCTCCCTCACTCACCAGCACTTTGTCATGCCAGAACTGGATCTCCACAGGCTGCATGAGGTTGGTGGCGCTGATGTTTGGGAGGAAGGCTCCCAAGACGTTGTCGTTGAGCACAGAGCTGTTGCGCTCATCCTGCAAAGGTTACCCGGAGGTAAGATGAGCTTTGGGGTGGGTTGTGGGATGCCGCTGCTTTCAGGTCACCAGAGAGGAGCCCCAAAGGACGTCTCTGGGGACTGCCCTCGCTCTTCCACCACCACGGCTCACCTGGAAGATGCAAGGGCTGTGGATGTAAATGCAGATGAGTTTCTGCTCCCTCTCTTGGTCCCGGACACCCTTCATCAGCTCTGCTGGGAAGCGCATGGCATGCCGCAGGCGCCTGCTCTGCTCACTGCTCTGCTCCTGCAGAGGAGGAGGAGAAGAAAGAAGAGGAGGAGGAGGAGGAGGAGAAGAAGGAACAGGAGGAGAAGGAGGAGAAGGCTTGGTTGAGACGCTGGGTCAGCACAGCGGCTGGGTGACCATGTGCCTGAGATGCACTGAGCCATTTCCAAGCTCTGCTCCCAACCAGCCACTAGAGGAGGACGAAGGCCTGCACCGTCGCTGGCATGCCTGGCCCTGATGTCACCCCTGGGTGCCACGCTGGCTGTCAGAGGTGGTGGTGGTGGAGGCGGTGGCAGAGCCTGCGGGGGCCCCCAGGACCAACGTGACCCAGTTGAGACGCAGGCAGGGTGGCCAGACCCCTCCACTGTGTGACCCTGTGGTTATCAGCATGAGCCACCACTACGTCCCCCAGCCTGGTGACAACGTATGACCCAGTACATACGTCCCCAGCTCACCGCCAAGATGCCCTCAACACATTTGGATTCTCAGACCATGACGTTTCTTCAGTCCCAGCATCAGAGATCTCCCAATCCTTAGGGCAACCCCTCACCAGGGGAGCACCACGGCAGTAGCATCTTGGAGCGTTTCCATCATATAAATCATCTGCCAGCACGGCTCTCACCCCTCGAAACTACCACGAGGGACCACTGGCTGCCAGCCCCAGGACTTTGCAGGGAAAACTTTCCTTCCCACACGTGTTCCCAGGGAGCGCAGCAGGGTTTGGGGGGCCGGGAGAGGAGCCCACGGGTACTGACCATCTCATTGGAGACATTGATCCCACCGAATTCCTGGGCGCTGAACTTGAACACGTGGGTGTGCACACTGGGGGAGCTCATGTGGAATTGCCTCTGGCTGAAGCGGACTTTGGTCAGCTCTCGCTCCAGCCGGTTCAAGCTGCGGGGCGAAACGGCGGGTTGGGGCAAAGAGGGACGAGCAGGGTCCCGGCTCGAGGTGCACTGGGGACAGGGACCCACGTACCTTACCATGCTGCTGCCGGCGTTGCTGCAGTTTGCCTGCAGCAGGGATTCCAGCGTGGCCATTTCCTCCTCCACGCCTGCATGGGTGCAGTAAGAGGGGCTTTGACAACAGCTTGCAGGGGGTCCCATGAGCTTTGGCTTTGCCCCCAACTCCTCTGCCCAGATGCACCACGCTGGATTTGGCCCAGCATATAGGCTGAGCGCCGAGCAGGAGGGAAAACCGCCTGGCGCAGCTGTGGAGACCCCGGGGATCCTCCTGCAGGAATGCCCTTGCAAGCAGGCGGCCGCCGCGGCACTGCCCGTGCCCAAATGGAGCCAGATGCCAGAAGCTGGAAGCGGGTTCAGTCCCTACCGTTTGACTGCAGGGTCACCATGGCGTGAGCGAGGATGAAGGTGGCGAGCAGCAGGGCCTCCATGTCCAGGGTGCTCTGCAAAAGACACCCGGGCAGCTGTGGGGGCTCCGCTTGCCTCGGGGTGAGAGGAGCCGGGAGATGCCAACCCCATGCCAGCCTGGCGTGTTCCACTGTGCACAACCGAGCTAGGAGCCACGGGATGGGTCCCAAGCCTCGGACACGTGCCCGCTTGTAGGGCTCGATCCCAATGGTATCGACAATGCCCTTGGGATCCTTCTTAGCTGTAGGATCACCTCCGCGCGCCCCCAAGCCCTGCGGCGAGCCGGTGGGCGAGGTGCTGGCGCCTCACGCACCCACAGCAGCCGCGATGCAAATGCTGGGGTGGCGGATGCAGAGCCGTGGCGGCTGCAGGGCACCTGCTCACGCTGGCGACAGTGCTCGCGGGAGCCACCCAGCTCTGCTCGCTTCCTGCAGGAGCACCCAGCACCACGGGGGCTGCAACACGGCTCCATCCACTGCCATAGCCACAGCAGCCCCTGAGTCCGCGGTGCGCATGGGGACAGGGCGTCTTGGGGGTGCACACAGAGGTGCGGAAACGCCTTTGCCGCTACCAGGGGCTGCAGACTCGCTTCTTTGCACTGAGGACACTACCGATCGCGAAGGGGAACCAACTTGTTGGCGGTAGATGTCCCTTCTGCTGTCACATTGCAGCATTCCTGAATGGTTGAGGTTGAAAGGGACATCCCTGTGTTCCTCCCTGTCCCTTTTTCCCCTTTCTGGACAACTTCTTTTACCTGAGTTTTGCTAGGAGCTCCTTGCCCATCCATGCAGGCCTCCCACCCTCTCTGCCTGACTCATTAGTCATAGGGAGGCCCCTATGAGCTTGACAAAAGCGATCTTTGAATGTTAACAAGCTCTCTTGGACCCACCTTTCTTCTAGGGTCCTAGTCCATGGGATTCCTCCAAGTAGGTCCCAGAAGAGGCCAAAGTTTGCCCACCTTAAATCCAGGGTTGTGATCCCCTGCTACCTCCTTACACAATCCTGAACTCCATCATCTCATGGTCTCTTTAGCCAAAAACACCCCACAACCTTCACCCCTCCAAACAGCTCCTCTTTATTAATTAGCACCAGGTTCAGCCCCTCTCCTCATTGGCTCCTCCACCACCTGTGTCAAGAAATTACCATGGGACTGCTTGTGCCTAGCTGGGTTGCATTTCTAGCAGAGATCAGCGTGGTAGAAGTCCCCCAGAAGAACGAGGGCTTGTGATCGTGAGGCTATTTCCAGCTTTCTTTAGAAGGCCACTTTGCCTTCCTCTTCCTGCTGAGGTGGCCCAGAGCAAAAACCCTCTGCAGAGTCTTTCATGTTAGCCTGCCCGTTAATCCTTACCCGCTCAGCATGCTCCAGCTGCTCTCCCATGTGAAGACCACTCCACCACCTCTCCTGCTGTTCTGTCTCTCCTATAAAGCACGTAGCCTTCCGTGACATCACTACAGTCACATAGTCTATCCCACCACATCTCTCTAACTGCAATGAGGCCATGCGACCGCACACAGATCTCTAATTCTTCCTGTTTATTGCTTGCGTTGCGAGCATCGGGTGTGCAGGCATTTCTGGGAGGTCAGCAAGCATTCTCCCGCGGGGTGCAAGAGGACCCTCCATAGTCACATGCCGTATGCTTTTGTCTAGGTGCATGCACCCATTGGAGATAATGAGAAAGCAACCTGGGCTTCCAAACCCTTGGCCATAACCCCAGAGCTCTGAAAATCCTGCTGGGTGGTTCCAATTGCCCTTAGTATCATTAGCGCTCGTGTGGCGGAGCAGCAGGGTAATAGCCCAACGCGCGGCTAAATCTTCCCTCACCTACTCCTCCACTGCAAAGCTTCAAGAGGAGTAAGAGCCTTCCTCCTCCTGCGAGAAGTGACCACATTCCAGC
>JAWLRI010000462.1:51381-64790 GCA_034781795.1 Crypturellus tataupa | reverse complement strand
GGCCAGACGCGCCCGGACGCCTGGGCCCCCGCGCGGCGCAGGGTAAGGGCGGCGCGGCAGAAGCGCGGCGGGAGGCACCAGCCTCGGGGGGACGCGGCCCGGGGGGTGGCCGAGGTCCTGGGGTGACACAGGTCGAGGGGTGGCCAAAACCTGGGTGACCAAGGTCTGCGGGGGACACTGGCCCCAGTGGACAAGGTTGAAGTCAGAGTGGTGACACGGGCTTGGGGTGGTGGAGGGTCTGGGGGTGACTGCGTATGGGAGGTTGGCGGCGGGGAGGTTCAGGTGGCCACAGGCTGGGTGGGTGACACAAGCAACCCAGGTCTGAGGGTGACACAGGTAAGGCGGTGGTCAAGGTCCAGGTGACCAAGGTCTGCACAGTGACATGGTCCTGGGCTGACCAAAGCGTGGAGGGACAGGAGATGCCCCTTGGCTTCCCCGGGGGTGCTATCGCATGCAAGGGACGCAACCACATGGCACGCGTGTCCCCAGGGCAGCTGCGGAGGGGCTGGCCTGGCCAGGGCGGTTGTCACGCTGTCTCCCTGGTGCGGCTCCAGCGCCCAAAGGGGTCTGGAATGCCGGTGCGTGGCAGGGAGGACAGGCCTGCAGGACCGTCCCCGGACAATCGGGGGCTCTCCGGCACCGGCCTGGCCCGCGTGGCGTCATGAACCTCCCCGGGGAGGAGCTGCTGTCCCGCTGCTGCAGGCCGTTTCCTTGGTTACTGCCTTCAGAGGGGATTTTTCCATGGAGGAAAGGCGCAGGTCCAAGTTCGGAGGCAGCAACAGGAACGACGAGGGGCTCTTGCCCCTGGAGGGCAGTTGCTTCCTCTGAGGGCCGCCCGCGTTGCCTGCAGGAGGCCCCCGGCTGCCCCATGCTCCCGTCCTTGTCCAGCTCGCTCCGGGCTCACTTGGAGCAAGTCCTGGAGCGCTTCCGGCAGCTCTGGGGCCTCGCGGGCCCGCTCTCGCCAGGCCGGCGTGCAGAGGAAATCCAACCTGTGATTTCATCCGTGTCAAGGCCAAGGCGCTTCCAAAGGCTTTTCCTGGCAGCCGTCGGGTTCCGCTCTGGGCTCGCCTCCCGCTCCTCCCCACGTGGGGAAGGAAAGAGGCTCCGTCCGAGCGCATCCCGTCCCTGGGGAGGATCCATGCGGGACGGAGCGGAGCTGCATGGCGCCATCCCTGCTCTTTGCAGCGGGCTCTCCATGCCCGCAGGTGGCAGACGGATCTCGGCGCAGCCGGGGCAGCCGCCGGATCATAGGGCAGCCGGGCGCTTACAGTGCCCCCGGGTTGTCGGCACAGGAGGGATGAGCGGAATGTGCCTGGGAGGGCCTGTGCTTGTGAATGGGATTGCAGTGGAGGAGATGAATGACTCGGCCTTGGCCCCGTGCCCCCTTCCGAAGGGAGGGAAATGCTGAAAGGGAGCAGAAGCAATGCCAGTGGGAGAGGGAGACCAGCGGATGCCTCCGCTCGGGCGCGCAGCTGAGGGCCCCTCTACAGCCCCAGCTCCTGGGCGGGATGTGGGTGCTGGGCACATGGGCACCCTCCTGCTCCACTTGCCTTTGGGATCTGCTGACATGGTGCTTGCTGGAGCGAGCAGAAGGGGTGCAGAGCCCTGCTATTCCAACACTTGACTTGCTGGGAGCAAGACAATGTTAACCCTGAACCCTACTGATGCCCCCATCTTTGGCTACGGCCGCTTCACTGCCGATGGGGGAGTCCAGGAGGTGGTGGAGACCCGTGGGTGAGGTGTGGCATCGCCCAGTGACAAGAGGACGCGGTCGCACGGCAGCTTGCTTTACCTTCCTGACAGGTGACGTGCAGGGCGCTCGGCACCGCGGTGCCGGCAGGGGTTAATGCCGGACTGTTCCACTCCGCCACCACGACCCACCTTGCCGCTCCGCGATGGTTCAGCCAGAGCAAGGAGGAGGAGAGAAAGAGGGAGGGGGCACGCGCCAGAGAGAGGCAGAGAAAGATGTCACTATCTCTAATCTATCTGTCATTTCTTTTTTGCAGCCAGTGCCGGGGCGGGAGCCAGCGCCGGGGGCACCATGAGGGCTGCCGGCGCTAGGACAAAGCCAGGGTGCAGGCAGCGCTGAGGTGGCGGGGTGCAGCCCCGCGCAGGTGCCCAGAGGAAGAGGAGGAGTGGGACGCGAAGGCGAGCGGGACACGGTGCTGGCGGCCAGTGGCAGCAGCAAGGAGAGCCGGGGCTCCGCCATGGCTACGAATGTCACCGACATCGTCAAACAGGGCTACGTGAAAATGAAGAGCAGGAAGCTGGGGGTGAGTGGTGGGGACGGGGACGGGGTGGGCAGCCGCGGGCGCTGTGGGTTGTGCCGGGTTTCGCTGGAGCCAGCCCGTGCTCCCCCCTCCTCCAGCTTTGTGCAGCGGCGCCTCCCCGGAGAGGCTGCTTTTTCCGGCAGCCTCTTCCCTGTGCCGGTGCCGCCTGTGAGTGCGGAGCATCCGTCAGCGAGTAGGGCTGGCTGCAGAGGGGGAGACCAGCACCACAGGCCGGGGGGTGCTGGCATTTGGGGGCACAAAGCAGTGTTTGGGGCAAAGAAGCAGCGTTCGAGGGCCACACTAAGGCAGGGTCCTTCCTGTCACCACATCCCTGTCATGGACAGCCCCAGAGGCGAGGGGCACATGGTGGCCTGGCAGGCTGCTCCACATGTTGCTCTCGGAGGCATCGAGCAGGGCCAGATCCAGCACCAGGCGCCTCGCTTCGGAGCTGGGGAAACAGAGACAGGCAGGCTGGTGTGCGGTCCAATGGCCGCCCCCAGCCCCAGCGGGCTCCATGTCGCACAGATCTACCGGCGCTGCTGGCTGGTCTTCAGGAAATCCTCCAGCAAGGGGCCCCAGCGCCTGGAGAAGTACCCGGACGAGAAGTCCGTGTGCCTGCGTGGCTGCCCCAAGGTGAGCGCCTTCGCCTCGTGCCACCACCCTGCTTCCCGGCGAGCCCCTGCGGTGGGAGCCCCAGGTGACACCTCACTGTCGCCGCCTCCACAGGTGACGGAGATCAGCAACGTCAAGTGCATCACACGGCTGCCCAAGGAGACAAAGAGGCAGGCGGTGGCCATCATCTTCCCCGACGACTCAGCCCGCACATTCACCTGCGACTCGGGTGAGCGAGGGGGTGCCGGCAGGGGCGCGGAGCACCACGCAGCCCACCCACCCACCCAACCTGCATGTGGTGTGACGTGACGGCCGGCGGCTGCGCTCACTGCCTTGCAGAGCTGGAGGCCGAGGAGTGGTACAAGACGCTGTCGGTGGAGTGCCTGGGCGCCCGCCTCAATGACATCAGCCTGGGGGAGCCCGACCTGCTGGCGCCCGGTGTGCAGTGCGAGCAGACAGGTGGGTGAATGCCAGCGGTGGCGCGCGACCCTGGCCTCGGCCCCCCTCATTTTTCACTTCTGTTTTACCTTTCCCTCCCCTCAACGCTTCCTCCAGACCGGTTCAACGTGTTCCTCCTCCCCTGCCCCAACCTGGATGTCTACGGCGAGTGCAAGCTGCAGATCACCCACGAGAACATCTACCTCTGGGACATGCACAACCCCCGCCTCAAGCTGCTCTCGTGGCCCCTGTGCTCCCTGCGGCGCTACGGGCGCGACGCCACTCGCTTCACCTTCGAGGCCGGCCGGTGAGACGCAGCCCTTGGTGCCGGGGGCAACGGCCGCAGCCGTTGGGGGCGTTCAGGGGGCCTTCATGGGGCTGATGCCATTCAGCTCTGTGAGACCTGGCTATATTAGGAGCTTTTCTTGCTAATTAGCAGCTACAGAGGGGAGGAAACATGAGCCTCCCTTTCATCCCGGCCCTCACCTTCCGCTGATTCAGCACTCCGGGCTCCTTCATGGAGCAAAGCGGAGGGAGGTGATGGTGTCTTCCCAGCTCCATCTTCCCCCTGTCATTTCCCAACTCGCTCAACAAGGGCCTGTGAGCTGGGGCCTGGGCAAAGGGCGCCGCTTATTCCTCGGCTAGCAGGAGCCGGGCAGCTCCGATGCAGCGACTCGGGCTCCCCGTGTCCATGTGAGGCTGTGGCTCCTTGCCCTGGCGTTGAGCATGGCTGTAGCAGGGGGATGGCTGGGAGGCTGTGGCGGGGAGCAAGGAGAGTGCACGCAGCCCCCATGTGACACCTCGCGCTCTGGCCCGGCAGGATGTGCGACGCGGGCGAAGGCCTCTACACCTTCCAGACCCAGGAGGGCGAGCAGATCTACCAGCGTGTGCACAGCGCCACACTGGCCATCGCCGAGCAGCACAAGAGGGTTCTGCTGGAGATGGAGAAGAACGTCAGGGTGAGATGGGATGCAGGGTCCTGCCTGGCTCTGGGTGACCTGCAAGAGGGGACATCTTGGGGGGTTCCTGTGCGAAAAGGGGGCCCTTTTGGGATGTCGCTGTGGCCACCAGCGCCCTCTCAGCCCCCTGTCCCTCTGCTCCAGCTGCTGAACAAGGGCACCGAGCACTACTCTTACCCCTGCACGCCCACCACCATGCTGCCCCGCAGCGCCTACTGGCACCACATCACCGGCTCGCAGAACATGGCCGAGGCGTCCAGCTACGCCGGTGAGTGTTGCCATGCGCTTTCCGCGCGCTCCGCGGCACCCAGCCACGGCACGAGACCAAGCTGTGCTTCGTTCCACAGGCGAGGCGTACGTGGGCGCCCAGGCCAGTTCAGACACCAACCTCCTCAACAGGTTCATCCTCCTGAAGCCAAAGCCCTCCCAAAGCGACAAGAGTGAAAACAGGGAGCCCAAGCCATCCCCGTGAGCTCACGGCATGGGGGCAACCACCACCGGGGCCTGGTACCCATGAAGCCGACGAGCGCAGGACACGCGAGGCTTTAGAAGGGCTCTTTTTGGGTGCCACCCCCTTTTTTTTCGCTGGGGGTGTCAAGGATCTGGGACTGCTCCGCTCCCCTTGGAGAGGCCAAGAACCTCTTTCTGCAGGAGCTGGAGATGGAGGCAAGTTGATGCATCTTCGGGTTGATGCACCTTTGAGGTTCAAGTGCTGGCAGCGGGGGCTCTCACCCCGACCTACGCTTGTGGAAGGTGATGATAACTAGCTCTGTGTTAAAGGATTTTAATATATATTGCACATACGTATGTTATAGGACGAGACTTTTTCCTTCTACCACGAATGCAAATGTTATAGCCACTGAAGAGACCTTGGAAGAGGAGATGCTCGGTGCTTTTTAAGGCCTGGGGACACAGCTGGGAGGCAGAAAAGAGCATGTCCCCCATGGGACAGGGAACAGTGGCCGCAGCGCTGTTTTGCTGTGATAGGGACCATCCCTGGCATCCTGAATTCCCTGCAGCAGGGTCACCACTGTGGGCTGGAAAGAACCGTGAAAAGAGACGTGGCTGGAGGACCCCGTGGACCGGCCAAGCATCCTGTGTCCTCGTCCTGTGTGAAGAATGGGGCTCCTTGAGGTGCCGTCAAGCTCGTTTTGCCCTTCTCTGAGGTATCGAACCCCACACTGTCAAATCCAGATGTCTCAGGAGAAACTGGTTTTCCCCTCACCAACGGAGGCCTCGTGCACGTGGCGTGGGCACCGCCGGGGCCACCCAGGGAAGACCAGCCGCTGCCCAGCGCCCTCTGCTCCCTCAGCACCAGCCTCTCCTCACCTCAGTGCCCCCAGACACCACGTCCCTGGGAGTGACCTGGGGGCCGTTTTTGGCCAGTAGCACCGGTCCCTCAAGGGGCAGCTTTGCCGCGAGCCCTCACTTCCCTCAGGAGCGCCGCACATGAGGAGCTGGAGGGGAAAAGCCACCTTCCTTCTTAGCTGCAGCCCTCATTTCCCTCCCTCGCTCTCCCACCGCCTCGCTGCCCACGGGGAGAATGGATGCAAAACCTTGTGCGCGGGCCTGGCTTTAATATCTTGGAACTCAAGCAATCGGTTTTCTAGGTCTCCTATTTATTGAACTCCTTTAGAAGGGCTATCTTTTTATTGCAGTGCAAACTGAGGGGAGTTCCTTTGGGTTTTCTTTCCGGGCTGGGGGGTGGGTTGCTTGCTTGGTGGGTTGATTTCTTTTCCTTCAAGCTCCCGGTTCTTCCTCCTGGGCTGAGGAGCATTGTGCTGTGGGAACCTGTGCTCTGTAAATATAGCGTGTCTTGGGTCTGTGTAGTTCGTGGATGACACTGGGGATCTGCTGGAGCAGTTTGGGGACAGAGAAGGGCTGCTGCTTCCGCCACCATCATCTTGCGGATGGGTTCACCGGCACCGCGGCCGCCCTCGGGGATAGGAGGGGAAATGTGCCTGCAAGGTCCAGCTCTGCCCCTCCTCTGGAAAAGAGGGGATTTAACATTTATTACCAAAAAAAAAAGTTTTGTTTTTAAGGAATTGCTCCATCAATAAACAACCCTGATCCACCCTTCCTTGTTTGCCTCCATCCATGCACACATGGGAAGGCAATTTCCTGTTGCAGTGTGTGGGGTTGAAGGCCTTGTCCTGCCTCCAGCCTCCTCCAGGGACAAGAAACAAGGCAGCTGTGGGGGGCAGGAAGCCCAGGAGTTTGGTAGGATGCCCCGGAGGAGCTAGGTCCTGTTTGGGCAGCTCTTCCCTGGAGGAAAGGGCAGTGCTACTCAGCACCACGCAGGCTCCTCTGCCGCTTTTGTCCCCGTGCCCCTTGTCATCTCCTTGCCCAGGCCCTGCTGGGACGAGCGCAGTGGCACCTCCCCTTCCACGTGGATCATGGTCTCTCTGGCCATGGCTTAGAGGGAAAATATCCTTGAGAAACTCATCCCAAGCCCTGCTGGGCGCCGATGACAGGGAGGAAGAGGTGACCTGAAGCACTCAGCTGCTGCTAGGGTGGCAACAGTTGGGTACTTGCCTCAAGCTCCAGCCTGGCAAATAAACCACCTCCGACCTGGGGGGCACTTAAGGCTGTCAGTACGGGGTTAGTAATGTCTGAGTCCCCGCCGACCCCCTTCCTAACATAAAGACTACATGGTGGATGGAGATGGTCTGATCTAAAGGAGTCTTTAAACACAGCTAAGCGCCCTGGGCTCCCCTGCAGCCCTGCCTCCTGTGCCCAGCCCAGCTTCAAGCATGTGCTTCCAAGATAGCCCTGGATCCAAAATGCCAGGGCTACTGACTTGAGGGAGTTTCAGTCTCCACAGGAGACAACGTCAAGAGCAGCAATCAGCCGTAAAGAGCAATGCCCCCTCCAAAGCAGATCTCATTAAGTTCATGTCTACTGGTGAGGAGTAAATGATGTGACATCTCTTCCTGCAGCCGTGGACAAGCTTTCAGGGATGACTGAACATAGAGGGGTAAGGCTTTATTCACCACAGTAAGGAATGGGCATGCAAATAAGACAGGGTTGTGTAACCAAGGGATGTGCTTCCCATTTCCTAAAGCTGCATGACCAGAGCCCAAAACCCTGGGCTAAAACACCAGGATCACACAAGGGAAAAAGTACCAGCCCAGTAAAGACATTTACGATACCCAGAAATTCTTTTCCCGCTTTGGCATACAGGTCTCCATGGCCTGTTTATTGATCTCCCTTATTTGAGAGGGAGTGTAAGGAACAAGGTGTTGCTGAGCAGCAGAGCCAGGTCAGGAAGGGCAGAAGGAGACAGGGCAAAAGCCTTAGGCCAGGGAGGTGAAGCTCTGCCCAGGCTGCTGCTAGGTAGAGGCAGGAACCTTCTGCATCACTCGTGCCTGGACAGTCTCCTGCCAAGGGGCCACCTCAGTTTATAGTGAGGACGTCGCTCTGAATCTCATGGCTCAGCTGGGTCTGGAGGTCGCTCAGTTTCTTCTTGAGGCCAGAGAGCGCAGACAGGACGATGGTCTCCGGGCGAAGAGAACCGCAGGACTCCACATTGTAGTAAAACCTGAGGAGGGTGGGAAAGTTACCACCTGCTCTGCGAGGAGGTACAAAGAGCAGAGAGCACCTGCAGCGCCTCCCCAGCCCATCATGACCCAGGGGGATTCCCTGGGAGCTGCTCAACATTGCTCACCTCCCTGGGTAGCCTCACTCCTCTACCAGAGCTGCAGACCCACACAGAGGTCAGGCCAGCGCTTGCTACTCAGCTAAGAGTGCTGCTGAGGTCTTCCCTCCCTAGACACCGCAACGCACAAGGCAGTGCAGGGCTGCATGTGGCTGTGGCTGTGCCACAGGCACCATGGACACCGTGGGAGTAGGGGATGCTATGAATCGTCGGGGCACAAAAGACCCGCACGGGAACAAATACTGCACATGCCGATGACATCAGGCCTTGTGGACATCCCAAGCCACCTCCTGCCCAAGTCTTGTATTCCACCCACTGCTTTGCTTATGAACATGAACTCAGAATAGTTTGGCATTTCCCAGAGGGGAAAACCTGCCAGTCCGGGGCATTTCATCTGTTAACTCCAACTCCTGCTCTGCTCTTCAGGGAACAGAAGCTGGCAAGCAGAGCATCTGACGCACATCAGCAAAAGTCAGAGATGGGCCCAACATAGCCTTGTTTTCCAGCAGCAGGACTGCATTCAGGTTCTTACCTCTCTGGCTTCCCATTAGGATCATAAGGAGCCTGAGCATCTTCTTCATCGATCTCGGAGTATTCGCTCTTAGGCCTGGAATCAAACAGCAGGGAGAGTTAGCACCAAGTCCTCACAGTAGCCTGCTTGGCACTGGGACAGGCACTTACAGGGAAGGGGCGATGATGTCGGCAGAGACTTTTGTTTATGAAGTCTGCCCTCGTGTTTACAGGGTAATGGAGTCTGCACTGTTTTCTTGCTACTGATTCCTAGGCCAAAAAAACACTGGAGCGCTCCAGCACTTGGGGCCTGCAGCACAGCTGAGATGGGAAGGCCTGATCAGCCTGTGGCCAGCAGCAAAAAAAATCTCAAACCTCTCCTTGGAGCCTCAGGGCTTGGTGGCCCCTGCTCCAAGCATGAAGTGCACCAGCGGGCTTAGCACTCCTCACCAATCTGGCTGTGTCTGCAATGCTCAGATACCTCAGAAAGCATCAGAAGTATATATTTATATATTTATCTCCTTGGATAACAGAGGCATTTATCTCTTTATTGTCTCCAGAGAGATTAAAATGGACTAGGATAGAAAGATATATTAGCAAGGAACAGACAGCTCCAATGGCAATCAACATTTCTCTGGGCTTTTCCAGTTTTTACCTATATTTTACAAAGGAATTCTCCAAATTTGTTTCCAGATACCCAGCTTATTGTATAAAACACCAGGTTTGTGAGGACACAGCCTTTTCAGCCATCAGACAAAACAATCTACACTAGCAAGTGCCTTGGGCCATCCAGAGCAGGAAACTGAGGCTAGGGCTGCTCTTGGAGGTCTCCAAAAGCCCAACCTCTCCTAAGCTCATACTGTGACAGCCTGTGTCCAGGAGAAAGTAAACCTGATACCTCAGCCTGCACACATGTGTCCATATGACTCAAAGAAATATTCCAAAACCTACCCTCATCAACGCCAGAAAATGAATATCTAGCATCATATCCAATGCAGAGACTTACTCAGCACCAAAATGAAGCTTAAAGTCACTTCACATCCCAATTTGAAATTCCAGATCAAGGAGATTTTCTTGCTTTTCAAGTATCCAATCTATGGCCCAAGACAACCAGCTAAGCTTTGAAGCAATGTGCCTGCCACAAATCATTTGGCTACTTTGAAATTCTCAAGCTCCACTCCCTGAACTCCTGGTGATGGAGAGTCCTGAATTACCTGCACATCAGTCCTTGTGATGGGCTCCTGCCTGAAGAACTGCTGAGCAGCAGCCTCCTCCTGCTCTGCACCACCTCCTCACAACCACCCCCTCACACACACCTTGCTATTGACAGCCTAGTTCCCAAAGTCCAGTTTCATGGGCAGGTCATTAATGCTAAGGGCAAAGCATCCTCATTTCCAAATTTCTTACACTACCAGCCAGCCCAGTTACTGCTGCAGATCCCAGAGTATCACCCTGATGAACTGCGGAGGGAACTGAACGCCTGACATCTCCTGTCCTCACCCAGACTGACAGAACCGGACTCATGAATATGCCCTGCGGAACCCATCAAAGTCAAGCGCCGTTTTCTCCCTCTATCCATAAAACAGGACTGAGATTGCTGCAGGCAGGTTTCTGCCCATTTTATGCATACTACAGGTTCACCTGCAACTCCACCCTCCACAGCAAAGGCTCCTCACATCTCCAGAGCGCAAACCTGGTGCAGCATCTCCGAGGCAGCAAAAACCCCTGGTTGAGGTGTCCAATCAAGGCCGACTATCCCTCTAGGAAGCTCATTTAATGAGAGATGAATTAGGCAAGGGGCAATACAGCACCAGGCTCTGCAACTTGGCCAAGCACCTGGGCTCAGGACACACAGACAGGGATGGACTATAACCCGTGGCTGCTGCTTGCAGTCCCTTGCAGAGCCAACCTTGGCAACGCAGGGCCCGACAGCGCCACGTGGCCAGGGGAGGAGAGCCTGCTAAGCCCCTTCTGCTGCCCAGCCATGTTTCAGGCTCCCTTCCTGCTTGCTCAGCCAGCGCTCCCACAGTCCTTGCCCCAGATCCTGTTCCTGTACCAACACCTTGACGACCTTGAGCTCAGGCTGTGTCTCACAGCCCTGCTGCTACAGCTGCAG
The DNA here is from genome assembly GCA_034781795.1 of Crypturellus tataupa. Classification (NCBI taxonomy): domain Eukaryota; kingdom Metazoa; phylum Chordata; class Aves; order Tinamiformes; family Tinamidae; genus Crypturellus; species Crypturellus tataupa. The sequence continues at coordinate 54,227 of JAWLRI010000462.1, read as the reverse complement.
AGCCGCTTCCTTTGCTAGTTCCTGTGCTCAACTTGTGCTGCCTCAAACACCTGGTTTCTCTCTCTCTGCTGGCTACAGCATAGTCCATGTCAACTTAGATGCATCTCAGGAATCTACTGGTGGAAAAATTCTGCCAGCTGAGGTCCTCACCCTGACCATAGCAGGGCAGCAGCTTCACACAAGCAAAACCACATGACCTTTGGTGAAGACTCAGCACAAGACTGGAACAGAGCAACATGGGGCTCTGCCAGGGGCTAGGCAGAGGACAGGGCCCAAGAAGAACATCCATGAGGAGCTCCAGGAGTGAGGAGACCTGTGGGGGAAATCAGAGCCACCCACTGGGCCTTCCTCAACCAGACAGGTCTTCAAAAAAAAAAAAAAAAAAAATCAACCTTGCAACATAACCTTCTTCCCCTAGCTCCCACAATATCCTCCTCTGCCTAGAGCGGTTCTATTCCTTCCTCAAGCTTTACTGCACACAACTTTTACAGGGAAGAAAAAATATGCAGGAGTGGCAGGAAAGAATGTGAAGGGGAGTGACACAAAAAAGTAGGAACTGTTTCAAGAACGTGGCATAAGAAGAGGCAAAGGGCAGCCGCAGAGCAGTCCACTTTGCATGCAGCAGAGAACAGGCTGTGCAAGGGGATGCTCATGGTCATTTACTTGCCAAAATTACCCCTGAAGCTGAAGCATAAGTGCCTTTTTGAAAATCTTTCCTAACTCCTCCGGGCTGATCTGTATTTGTCACAGAGGACTAACAGCAATGAAAAAAATAATAGAGACACTGCAGAAACCTGATGCTTCAGTTTAAGAGCCCTTAAACATCAGGTGCAAGTCGTGAGCTGTTATTGCAGCTGTTGCTTTACTCAACACCCCAGGTTTCGCCTTAGTACCACTTTTCTCAGCCCCAGCACAGCCAGTCTGGCCCTGCAGGACAGTCAGGCAGGACATACCACTCCTCGGGCTTGGGGTACACCGTGTGCCTCAGTGCGTTGTCCGGGTCGTACTCAAAGGCCACGCCGGCTGTGGGGTTCCACTTGGCATGCTCCTTGCCAAAGCCCTTCTTGGCGTACGCTCGCAGCCGCAGCTCCTGGCCCTTCCGCAGCTTCACGATGAGGATATCTGAGGAACAGCACAAGGGAGCTTGAGAAGGCCATGGAGGACAAATGAGTGTGCAGGATCCCACGAGGGCAATGGCAGTAATTATTAGTGACCAGAATCTGCAGCCTTTATTCCCAGTGCAGTTTCACTTACCATCTTGCTCCACGTAGTCATTGGGGTCGTTGTCTCTGCTCCGAGATGTCACCTGCACAAGAAAAGCAGCAGCAGAAGCATTGAGAAATCGCTCTTTCTTCTAAGGCAAGTGGCAGCCGGGCCTTCAAAGGTGCTGGCAGCAAGCGGGCTGGAGATGCCATCATGATACAGCAGGACGCCAGTGCACCAGATTGGAGTGTTTAAGGCGAGATGGACACAACTGGGGCTACATTAAAGTCTTCCATGAGTTTAACATGTAGAATGAGGTCCTAACCATAGAAGACCATAGTGCCTACAGAGAGGAAGCCATCAGAGTCAATGGAGCAGAACAGAGCAGCACACAGGAGGGCTTGGGCAGACACTGCTTTTTTCCCCCTCAGATATTCCTGCTTTGTGCTTTCACTGTTTCCACTGGTGCTTTAGGCCACATGAAGTCTTCTCCAAAGGCATTATTTAATCCATATACTGTGCACGAGCACCCGTACGTCCCATAGGAATGAAAAAAGGGGAGGAAGAGCGTTACACTGACCGGTATAACACGGGGGTTGTTGGAGATGAGATCGCGCGATGTGACATGACGAGTCTGGTCTTCATTGCACCGGACATCCAGAGTAAACTCCACAGAACACTCTGGACAAAACTCATCACACGTGCAGTCCTAGGACAGACACAGATCAAAACCTTGATGCCAAAGCTCTCCTTTCAGCACCCTCACTCCTATCAACAAAAATCAGCACAGATGTTTCGCTCTACTCACCCTGGAATACTGCATCTTATCCACGATGTCATCGCTGGTGAGCGGGATCAGGCCTGAGGAAAGAAGGCAATTAGGGACACACTAAGTGAGACCATGGGGGCATGGACCATCCTACCAAGACTAGCAGAAGGGCAGTCTCACGCCAAAGGTGCTGCCAGGAGTCTGGAGGGAGATTTCACCCGTGTGTCATTCCTTACAGCACACATCCGTGTGCCATAGCCCCTCCTCCACAGCCAGGACTCACCCAGTCTGTGTGCAATGAACTCGTCGTGGAGCACGGAGGAGTTGGCATCTATCTGGACCCAGTCGATGGCTGTGAAGGGAGAATGGAGGAGTTCAGAAGCGCGCGTGGGGGCCAGGCACGGGGGCAGACAAGATGACACTGAAAAAGGGAAGCTGAAAGAGCATCTGCTCCACAGGTTACACCCATCAGGACTAGACACCAGGTGCCACCCAAGCAAGACAACTTGAAGGCACAGAGGAAAAACAAAGGGCACCCGGGAGGTGGTGACTGCAGTAGCAGCACAAGGGCCACAAGCAGGCAAGATTACAGGCCAAGGCTGATACCTATAATGGGCACCTCGGCGATGAACACCCTCCGGATGGAATTTGCCACCCTGACAGAGAGAACAAGAGCATGAGACACAGAGCAGCACCCAGCGGCGGCGCGAGCACGTCCGCGCGGGGACACAGGCGCCGCCGGATCTCTCCGCGCCTCGGGAAGGGCCGGTCCGGGCCGAGGGTGCTGCCGAGGAGCCACCGGCCCACGCTGGCGCGCACGGGGCCACCCCGGGCAGCGCTGAGGCCGCGGCCGGGGCTACCGAGGGGACTCCCT
>JAWLRI010000462.1:14935-29999 GCA_034781795.1 Crypturellus tataupa | reverse complement strand
GGGGTTCTCCGCGCGGGCCGGTGCGGGCCGGCCCGCTGAGGCGAGCAGCGGTTCGGGCCGGTCTCGTGAGGCGAAGGCGTGTCCGGGCCGCGCGGCGCTGCCCGGCGCCCCTGTGCCGCCCGCGGGGGCGCTGCCTTAGGCTCTCCGTAGCCACCGGCATCGCCCGCAGCCGCCTCGGGGTCTCGCAGCCCGGCGGGGCCGAGGTTTCCTCTCCCCGAGCTCTGCCCGCTTCAACGGGAAACGCGATCCCTGCGGAACCCTCTGGGAACGAGCCGTGTGGTTTCATTATATCGAGTCATGCGCTTGGTGCCGGCTATCCCAAGGGGCTGTTCATCCGGGTGGGTAGCACCTTGGTCAACCTTGTTTTAAGGCGTTAAACTATTTCCAAGCGCAGCTAGGTAGAAACGGCGCCTGTTTCCACGCTGACGCTGGTCGCAGTCGCCTCAGGTGCAGCCTGTTCCTTCTCAGGCCTGTTCTGTTCGGCTGGACATTGCGGTGCCTTTGGAGCCCCGTCCTGCACCCGAGGAGCCGCTGGCTTCTTGGAGCGCCTCCAGCGTGTGCCTGTGTGCCCCCACGTACCTGAACTTCAGGGAGGCGCTCGCAGAAATGGCCCGGAGCAGCGGGGCCATGTGTGCTGCTGTCCTCTCCGCGTCGTGTTTGTTTGCAATTCCATTTCCCTGTGTCAAACAACGTGATAAGACTGTGCAAAAACATCCTGGCCCATCTTTGACAGCACAAGCATGGGGTGGCGCGTGAGCAGAGAGCAAATCTTAATAACCCTGAGCAGGTTCATTGAACTTGTCCGCCCTCCTGCTAGATCCGTGTAAGCTGCCGGCATCCAGCGTATCCTGGGGCAAGGCATTCCGTGGCTGAGCCAAGTTTTGCGGCAAGAGCCGCTTTCTTTAGGTTGTTTTGGTTATTTTGAGCAAATGTTATGGGTATCACCTTCCTTGAAAGGCACGAGTCTTGTACTGGGTATGTGAAGAGCTCCAGTGTGCCTTTAGGAGCAGTTTCAAACACCACCCTTTTCTAAACTGCTTTTCCCCTCAACTTTTATTGTATATTCCGCATTTTTTTTGTGTCTTTGAGCATGTCGGTACCATTTTTTACAAGCAAACGCATACTTGCTCTGATATGTTCAGTTTGTGTGTGTTCACAGAGAAGAAATCCTTTTACCACAGGCACTTTTTTCTTATTCCATCTGTAAACTACCAAGGATGTGTGGGGCAACTTAAAGATTTATACCTAAAGCCTCACAGCTGCACAGAAGGTAATTTTTGTTCATTTGGTTTACAGAAAACAGTCACAAATACAAGCAGTCTTTCACAAATTAATTCAGTGAATGTTTCACAACATTTTATAGCGTCCTTAAATGTTTATATGCTAGCAGCATATAAACATACTCCCTATGGGTACTTTGCCTTACATGCTAGTACTTAGTATGTCAGGATTTGCTTTTGCACGTTGTAAGGTAGCATTTTAGGATGAGGAGATGGGAAACTGAACTTTGGTCTGTCCCTGTCAAAAATACAAGGACAATACAATGTCCCTGCTTGCCTGCTTGCCTCACAGGGATTTCTTTTCCTGGTACCGGTAGCAGTTGTGTTTGCAATGTGATCTTTGCCATTTCACTAGACTTCTAAGGAAACCTGCATGTGAATGACACTTTGTCTTTCATTGACACACAAGTGGGGATCTGAAGGGATTATTTTATCAGGAAATAATTATTTTTATATGATTTTTTAATGTATTTTTTAAGTTGTTTGGCTGAATCAAGTGTTTGTGTATAGGAACTGCAATAATTGTGTGGGAGAGCTTGCATTCCCTAAATGTCATGGGCAGGAGATATTTTAAGTCATTTAGAGTTGAGGAAAACCTGACACAACAGACACAGATAAAAGAAAGTCCTTTTCAGATAAAAGAAAGTCCTTTTCCCTTTCAAAGCAGCTTTCTGTGCGTTTTAACAGTGACACAAGGTCTCCTTTTAGCCTCCTTCTCTCTGGACTAAACATGCTCAGTGAATCCCAGCTTTCCCACAGAACATTTTTTTTCTAGACTTTCTCTGGAGTGTCTTAACTGCTTTGCATTATTATTAAACTCAAAATAGTTGTTTTCAACTTGCATGTTTAGTTGCGTGGAGGAGGGAGAAAAAACAGGCTTTTGTGCTCCAAAGTTTGTCTATTTTTTCCAGCTATATCAGTTGCCCTAATAATAGATATTACTTCATCTCGCAAAAAACCTTTATCTTATTTGGAGACATTATCCCAACTTCAGCAGCTCTTCTCTTACTGCTGATGTGACAAACTGTGTGTCCTGTCCCCTTTTCGTCCCCGCTCGGTTCCAACTTGTGCCTTGACTTTTCTGACTTGTCCTGGCATGCTCCTGTGTATTTCTGTACGTGCTTCCTGTGTTTTGAAGCTTGGGAGAAACTCATGACTTAGTCAAACCGCTTTCTTATCATTCTTCCTGTCCTCTGCATTAGCAGAGTTTAGCTCATTCCCTTAATATTATTTCTCCAAGAATTGCAAGGATTTTATTCTTTTTTTTTCTTTCTTTGTGAGGCTCTTTAATATTTTACATGCCAGATGGAGGATAATAGGTGACTTCAGTTTTAATGCATCTAATGTCAAAATGTGCTTCTGCTGATACTCACTTGTAATTTTTGTGTTTTAGGAACTGTGGTCAAGCAGGAAAACCACGGAATTCAGCATTTTCCCAAAGGCCTGCATGTAGACCCTGATGCTTGAATGAAGGCAGAATGAAAATGCTTCCAGGAGTGGGTGTTTTTGGAACTGGCAGCGCTGCCCGGGTGCTGGTCCCCTTGCTGAGAGCAGAAGGCTTCTCCATCGAAGCGCTCTGGGGGAAGACTGAGGAGGAAGCCAAGCAGCTGGCCGAGGAAATGAACATCTCCTTCTACACGAGCCGCACTGACGATGTCTTGCTGCACCAGGACGTGGATCTGGTTTGCATCAACATCCCTCCACCGCTAACTCGGCAAATTGCTGTGAAAGCTCTAGGTATCTTCTTATCTTTGGAGCTGACCCTCTGAATCCCTAGTTTTGAGGCAGGCTGCAGTTTGAACCTCTTATCCCTAGTTGTGCCATTGTGCACGTGCAGCGTTAAGGGCTCGGCAGAGCCATCAGCAGGAAATGTTACCTAGCATTTCTTGCAAAAATACTATTTATAGCTAAAATATTATTTATAAGCCCTATGTCCTCTTCCATTTGTAGTTATGGTGGGGAGATTGTAATAAGTGACTGAGCTAATTCAGAGAAGATGATAGAGGAGGGAGTTTTTGTGCCCATTTGAAAAAAGTCTTGCTTTTCTTCATTTCATATCTCCCTGCACTCTAGAATAGGAGCCTGAAATTTCCCTTGGAGCTGAAGTGGGGGATTTTTTCAGCCTCACTGCTAATTTTTCCCTCAAGTCAAGGCACCTCCGAAAATGACAGGTATTGGAGGAAAATGTTGGTATCTACTTGATAGTCTTAGGTGCGAGTCTTTATTAACACTTTGTAGTGTTAATGTTCCTCTTGCATAGCACAGTGCTGGCGTGACTTTGTGTAATAAATAACAAGTGGGGTATTTTTATTGTGTTTATAGTAGACACTCATGAATTAATTTTAGGTGGGAGAACTACATTAAACCGTGTGAGCCAAGGTGATTTGTTCTTAAGCTCTTTGCTCTGCAGTAATTTGTTTTGGAAGTAAATAACACCTCCCAAAAAGCTTTGAAATGCCACTTGGATATGCTCAGAGATATTGGAAGCTTTGTCATCTTTTACATTAATTCATTTGCTTTTTTGTTTATATTGTTAGACTTTTGGTCTAAGAAGTTCTTTTTCTGCCTCCTCCCCTCCACCCCACGCACAATATTTGACTGTAAGTCAACCTCTCTCTTAAATACTGAAAATTCTCTTAAACACTTGTTAGGCAATAAACATTTCAGTAGCTCTCGTAGCTGTGGATGGTCACGTTTGAAGTGGGCTAAAAGGGAGACTGGAAGCTCCTATGAATTAATAATTGAAAGATGAATTTGGGTTCCTTCTGCCAAGGCCGGGGCCCATCAGAGGGCAGTGACAGAGGAAGCAAGGGAGTCAAAACTGGTTCAGGCTTCCAGAGCTGCTACTCAAAGCACTGGAGCTATTTTGAACACTAGGAGGCTGCTCCTGTCTTTCAGCTTGCTAGATTTGTCAAAATGGTATTTAGAGACTTGCTGCCAAATATGCTGTGACGTATTTTAAGCACAGTGTTGGATAGCTCGTTATGATTTGGCATCTTGGAGCAACACAAAACCAGAATAGGGCCAAAGATATGAAGTATGTCTAGGGAGGAAAATTGGGATCGAAATAGTGATATTTGTTGTTTGAAGAGCCTTGACAGGAAATTGCATATGATACTAGACCGATGTTTTAGTAGCTGAAACATGGGGATTTAGGAAAGATCAAAGTGCTGCAATGAATGTATCTGTCATATCGTGTGCTTACAGTTTATTACTGGCAAAAAAGGAGAGGGTTTTCTATTTATTTGCATTAAATTTCTCACTGACTGGCATCCAAAAACAACTGTAGGTGCAATCCTGGCCTAACAGGAGCAAAATAAAAACACTAGATTGAATTTGTGAACCAGGCAGAACAGATCAAAGCCTGGAGAATAATTCAGATTAAGACACTGTAGTTTCATGGTTTATGTCCAGAGCAGGTAAAGCAAGGAGCTGTTCTGAAATTTGTGCTGCTTTTGATCTCAGAGAAACTAAATTTCATTTTGGGGTGCACAGTTTAAACGTGTTCACCTCTCTGTTAAATGATAATGGTAACACTGATACCCATGCAGAGCCCAGCCTTTAAATGGGTAGTTTGTGGCAGGGCTACAAAGGAAGCCTTTTACTTGGCATGTTTTGAATTACACAGGTTGATTACATAGTTTAAGAATGAGAAATCCTTGCAGAAAGCATCATTTGGACCTTTGATATTGTAGAGTCACTATAGATTATAGCATGTACCTTCTAATTAGGAAGGCTGGAATCAGCAAGAGCCGTATCGCCTCTTTGCATGGTGACAAATGCAGCTTTCCTGTGCTGGCACGGGCTGAGTGAGCGCCCTGCGAGCCCTCTCTGCCTCCCGGCTCTGCTGCAAACAGCACGGAGGTCTCTTCCAGGCTTAGGCAAACAAGACCTGAAATGAAAGAGAGCAATTTGAAATGAGCTGCCATCCATTGAGAGGCTTCCCAAGCAAGCAGGGCTGAAGCTAAGATGGTTATTTTAGGAAGACTCCTCTGTCACTCCCAAATTCTTACAATGGGCAAAGCAGTAATCTGGTGTGCTTTAGTAATGGCCAGCTCTGCCTCTTCCTAGATTAAACATCAGTTTGTTTAAAGAGTCCGGGTTTTCCCTCTCTGCTTTCTACCTTGTAGGTGATTGGTACCTACCGATGTAGGTACTGTGTTTTACTGCATGATTTTTTTTTGTCATTTGGTTGGTTTTTGGCCTTAGACCAATTTATTAGCTCATTCTTGTATATGACTTGGGTCTGTGTTCAAACCAGGCCTTCAAAATTCAGGTTGCCCTGTTTTTCCCAATGGAGGTGGCCCTTAGTCCCCACAAGAAGCACAGAACTGGTGCCACCTTTCTTGGTTTCAGTAAGCACTAAGGCTCCACAGGACCACCTTCCCTTTATAGCGGGCTCTACTCTTCCTGAGTCCTACATATCTCCAAAAGCATCGTCTCGAGAAGATCTTGATGGTGGTTTTTCACTTGTTCCCCCTCTAACGAAAGTGGCAGCTCTCGCTGCTAGGTCTGGCCCATCTTGGCAGCAGGAACTGGGCTCAGGACAGTTAGAAATGGTCCCGGAATGGGTGACCAGGGTAACCAGGGGTACCCGTCGGGCAGCAGGATAGCAGGGAGCACAGCTGAGCTCCTGGAGACTCCAGGCAGTGTGACCTGTTCACAAAAACTTTTGATGTACATTTATTTCAGGTCTTTAGAAAACAGTGCAAAATATTAACAAAATGTGAGTTTTATTGTTCTGGTGCTCTTTGGGTAAGGACTGTTCATACTCAGAGCGTTGCTAGTAATGATGGTGGTGGAGTCCTGACATGCTCTTGATTGGCTTTTGATTTTTGCCTGTTAGAAACACGTGCTTAGAAGTGGCTTTAGCTCCACCTGTTCCCAGTCTGAGTCAAGCCTTGATTTGTTGCAGGAGCCCCCTTTTTTGCTCCCTTTTTTTTTCCCCCTGCTTTATCCGGCTCCCAGCAGCTGGATCCTTCTGAGGGCTCCACATACCCCTCCCTGGCCAGGAGGTGGAGCGTTGGATACAGGAACTGCAGCAGTGTGGGATTCAGCTTCCCAGCTGATGTAAGAGCCCGATTCAAATGATGATGCAGTTCTCCCTGAGCCGATTAAAAACCAAGGCAGTCCCAAGAAAGGAGCACAGCCCGTGTGAGGAGGAGCTTTCAGAGAGATGCCTGCTGCCATACGCTGTGTTTCCTGCAGCTCTTAGGCAGAAAATGTAGCACGGAGAAGCTCTTCAAGTCTGACATCAGCAGTTCACACCTGGAGACTTTAGATGCATCCCAGGTTATTATAAAATGCCTCTAGGTACTTTATAAAAACAGGCATGTAGGGAAGAGTAAAACTATGCCATAAAGAAGCAAGAAAAAGGTGAGGATGGGGAAGGGAGAAGGAATTCCAGCAGAGCCTGGGATGGAGAATTTAGGTTGGCATTTACCCCGAAGTGCTCTCTTGTGTCACTTGATTTCTGCTTAGAAAAAGCAGGAATTTATTGACTATTGATATTGATTCAGGCCAGGAGCCAGGTGGGCACATTGCTAGCAATAAGACTTCAGGTGGTTCAGCTTGTAAATGCTCTTCTCACCTACCCAACACCTATAGTTACCCTTTCTGTCTAATTCTACACGCAGAAGTCATCCCCACTGCTACAGTTGTCCTAGAGCTACAGACCAAAATGCCTTGCTCTTTGGTTAGTTGTGGTGTTGAACCAATCCACTCACCAAAACCATTATTTCTAATTCTTGACTCCCTAAATATCTTGTCTCTTATTTCTATTGATTTATTAAAGTTGTAATCAAATCCCCCCCCTTCAGTCACCTTTTCTCTGCAGAGCACTGATTGCCATGATGATCTTCCTTCTCTGGCTCTTAGTCTTGTTTTGATGCTTTTTAACTCATTTCACCCAGATTTTACTGCAAGAGGGAGATTTCTTGAAAAATGAAGTATTCCTTGACAAGAAAAGTTGGCATCTGGGAAGATGCGGGGAGCTCCCTACTGGGGGAAAGCAGAGGAAGCAAAGGGTGGTGGTGGTGGGTTCCCCTGAGGAGAGTTTAAAGCAGTTACTCAGTCTTGAGGATTGGAGAAGCCCAGGGTAGATCACATTTATTTTAATGGGACTGTTTCACTTTGAAACATCCTTCTAAAAAAAATACCCTCTGACCTGCTACCCTTAATTGGAAAGAATGAAATTAGAGTAGAACGGCTGAGCTGCCCTACCAGATGGCCCTCACCGTAGCCTCTTGGCACAATCTTAAAAACACTCTTTCTTAGGAGCCTTCCCCTGTTCGAATGTGGTGACTCTGCAACCTGAGCATCTTGGAAGCAGCTTCGAGTCTCACTGTGCACTCGGTGTTCCCATTTCATTTCCTAAACCTTTGAAATTGCAGCAGGAAAGCCAGGCTCTTAGAAAACGTTGCTTCGTGGCAACCTTGGGAGCATCGGCGCGTGTCCGCCTCCCACACGTGCAGTAATGAGCCTCTGTTTTACCCTGCAGGGATAGGAAAGAACGTGATCTGTGAGAAAGCCGCTACCTCCGTGGACGCCTTCCGGATGGTCACAGCCGCCAGGTATTACCCCAAGCTGATGAGCATCGTTGGCAACGTCCTGCGCTTCCTGCCCGCCTTTGTGAAGATGAAGCAGCTCATAGAAGAGCACTACGTGGGCAACGTGATGATGTGCGATGTGCGCGTGTACGGCGGGAGCCTGCTCAGCCCCCAGTACAACTGGATCTGTGACGAGCTCATGGGGGGCGGTGGCCTGCACACGATGGGCACCTACATCATCGACCTCCTCACCCACCTCACGAGCCGCAGAGCCCTGAAAGTCCACGGTTTGCTCAAGACTTTCGTGAAGCAGAACACTGCTATAAGCGGTATCCGCCACGTCACCAGCGATGACTTCTGCTTCTTCCAGATGCTGATGAGCGAGGGCGTCTGTTGCACTGTGACTCTCAACTTCAACATGCCCGGGTCGTTCACTCATGAAGTCATGGTGGTCGGCTCCGCTGGCCGCCTCATAGCCCGGGGCACGGACTTGTATGGGCAGAAGAACACGGCGCTGCAGGAAGAACGACTGTTTACGGATTCTCTGACTGTTAACAAAGGCCTTTTAGAAAACGGGTTTAAAGACATCCCGCTGCTCTACCTAAAAGGAATGGTGTACATGGTGCAAGCCTTGAGACAGTCTTTCCAAGACCAGGAGGATCGTCGGACATGGGATCATAAACCTGTTTCTATGGCGGCCTCTTTTGAAGATGGCCTCTACATGCAAAGCGTTGTAGAGGCCATCAAGAAATCCAGCCGGTCAGGGGAGTGGGAGGCCGTGGAGGTGATGACTGAGGAGCCAGATGCCAATCAAAACCTTTGCGAGGCGCTGCAGAGAAATAACTTGTGAATGCTCCCATCTCGGATGATGGGACCATGGTCATTTCTGGCTGCAACCATAAAAATCTCTGTTTTTAAGATATGTTGATTCCTATTTAATATGCCGAGTCTCTTGAGTTTTTTGTTTTTTATGTGTGTAAAATATGTCATGTCCTGATAGCAGCTGTTCTGATTGAAAATGCTTTGAAGAGTTTTTAAATGTTTCCGTTTTTCCAAGCGTTTTCTGTTTTTTGTTTTTTTTGGTCTTGGAGATTGTTAAGAAAACTTGAATTGCCCTTTGCACTTGCAGCAGCTGAAGTGAAGCATGGGATCTCTGCCCTTGCGTGGCTTGGGAATGGGATGCAGCTCCATGTGCGCCGGTCGCTTATGTTAACAGTTTTAGTGTAAAAGGAAGTAGAGCAGGATCAGGGAGCATCTGTTGCTGAGGTGCCTTTGCCTTCTCTTCTGGGGATTGACTTATCTCTACGCCTCAGTTTGTAAAGGAAATTTTAAAAATAAAAAAAAGTGTGATGATGTAACTGCTCTCTCAACTCCCGTAGTACGAAGAGCAGAAGGGGCGGGGTAGAGCTTGTGAAATAAGGATCAGTCTTTATAAGTGGCAGAAGTCTTTCAAATTCACGTGCAATCTGCTTTGTTCCTTAAACGATGCTCTGAGCTGAGTGTCTCCGTGGGGCTGGAGGGCCACGATGGTTTGTGCTCGCTGTCCGGTGCCGCAGACATTATTCCTTCGACATAAGATGCTGGCTGCATCCGGCTGCATCTCTCTTCTCCCGTGAGTTCTGCACCCGCCGGTTGTGTTTACTGCCTGGCTGCCTCAATGCCAAGACTGTATCACTCTAGTTCTCATTTCTGTGACTATTAATAATGGCCTCATGGTGTCGCGGAGGGCGTGCAAGAACTTCACCATGTTGTCATTAATGAAGCTGTAAAAACATTAATTGTCTAGAAATCTGAAAGTGGAAGTGAGGGAGTTTCCTACCTCTCTCAGCTCCCATGGGCTGGCTGAGGAATAATTACACTACACACATCTTGATAGCTAAAGCCTGCAAACTGACCCGTTCTGGGTAAGTTGTTATTGATCTCGAACACTGGATCTTTATCTTCTTGTGCCCTCTTCCAGGGTGTATCCAGTGGAACCATCTGGCACGTTGTGAGCAGAAGCTCATGCTGTTTGAGAAATGTTTCTCTCTTAGTTGCTCGGAAGGGAGAATCCAATTTTACTACATTTATTTTGTGTACTTGAAAGCTTTTAAAATGTATTTCCCACTAAATTGTAACCCTGTGTATTTATGTACGTTGTGACACGCAAACAGCTTTTTCATAAGCTGGTCCTTCCTGAAGAGCATCTGACTTGTTTTCTACAGAAATAAAAAGTTGTGTTTGTTGAGGGCATTATTTATGCAGCTCTTTGCTTGTGTGTTTGATTTGGACCAGCTCAAAGCACCCTAAGCAGCAAGACCACAAGACTTCACACATTTGGAGTTAACTGCCTGCTAAGTCCTCCCTCCCTGTGCAAAACAAGGAGATGCTTTTGTAGTGCCCAAGAAAAGGTACTGGGCATCCACGTGTCCCCAGTGGAAGGGATGCCAAGTGAAGTCTGTTGCCCACATCTTTGTTGTATCCTTCCTATGAACTTTTGGGATTAATGGTCTCTGTTTTCTGTCTACCTGTGTGCAAAAATTCCTGGAAGGAGTGACCCAAGAAGCAAGCCCTGCTGGCATGGTGGCCTGGCTCCCGCTAACTCTCTACTCTCTGCTCTGTCAGCACCAGGTCTCCTGTCACACTGCTACAGAGAGCAGTGCAGTGGCTGGCCCAGTGCTCCGAGCAATCCCATCTTTGCTCCAGACTGGACAGAGGAAGTGAAGTGTTGAAATGGGTTTGTTATTCCCCCCTCTGGCAGGTCGACCAGGGAAAGAGCCACATCTCCTTGCAAGTCTTTCTTTGCTGAGGATGGACTGTCTGAGCATCAACCCTCCCTGATGTGTGTGTGCGCCACGTAGATGGAGTGGGTGAGTTAGCATCTCCTGAGCTTGCCTGGAATGTAGCCCCTGTTTGACTAATGCATTTCACAAAGGAAAAAACACTCTTTTTTTCAGTCAAATCCTTCTCTTTGTTTATAAAAAAAGGAGGTGGGGGGAGTATGTCTGTATAAGTGATGCTGTGACCACAGCCCTGCAGGTCAGGTCCTAGATGCCAGGCCAAGCTGTGTGATTATTTATGCTGAGGGGAGAGGGGAGGCACGAGGTGAGCCGCGCACACGCTGAGCATCTTCTCGACGTCAACCTGGGCGGATCTGTCATCTGGTGCTGCTGGAGAGCTGCTGGGCCAGCCACCTGCAAGGGAAACGAACACCTTAGCCATTGGGTACCATCCTCCAAGAGTCAGGGACACCCGGTGCTGCCAGGGTCAGGTTGGTCATGGTTTTGTCTCACTGTGTGTTGAAAACTATTGACCCTGAAGACTATGGAGTGAAGTGAATAGTGCCACGTTGGCAGGAGAGGTCCTGGTCTGTTTGGTTGCGCTACTGTGGAGTAACAACAGAAGACCAAATGAAAGAGATTTTTTTATATTAAAAAGTCTCTTTTCACCTACCTGTGGCCAAGAATTTAGAGTAACACTTCAAAGATAGAAAATGGCTGTGAGGTGCAAATCGCTAATAATCAGGATCTACCTTGGGAATTGCAGATGAGAGCTCAGATACAGGAAGGTACCTGGGAGCTCTGGTTAAACCAGAACTGTGCTCCATTTTCCCTCAGACTTTGAGATTTCCCCATCTGTAGCTAAAAGCTTAGAAATTACTCATCTTTTTCATGTTTAGAGCAGCCTTTGCCGGCTTTAACTGTTAGTGCTGCCTTTTTCCTGTATTGACTGGGAGGAGAAGGAAGGGGGTTACGAAGAGGGTGACCCGGAGGGGCTCCAACCACCCATCCTACTTGCGTTACCTCCCTGCAGCTCCAGGGCCGTGGTGCTTCCCGGGGCTCTGGCGAGCCGCTCCAGCTCGGCCTGCGGGGCCGCTTCAGTCTCCTGCTCCGCGGGGCCGCTCGGTTCCAGGCTCTCTGAGTTGATGTACTGGTACAAGGGGCGCAGGCGCTGCAGGCGGCCTGGTGCAGGCACAGGGAGAGTGCAACAGTCGCAACCCCTTCCCTGCTGCTGCCTCGCTCCATCTCAGCCCGCGAACTGGTATCATTCCCGAGGGGACTCGCTTGGAATGATTAAAACAACTGCCAGCCCCTGCGGGCATCACGGCGAGCCCTGCCAGGCCAGCTGGTATGGTGCAGCAACCTCCCGTGCTCACCCAGCGCATCCAGGGCAGCCCCTCTGGAGCTGCCCAGACCAGACGACCGTCTGCTCCTGTTCTTCCTTCTCTTCCTTTTCTTCTGATGTGTGGCAGAGGGGCCGGAATTGCCTCTGAGGGCATCTGTGTCTCCAGCTTTGGGACGCAGCTTCTGGAAATCGGTGTGCTGGAAGACGAGGACTTGCAAATCAACCCTGCAGGAGCGAAAGAAGCCACCTGCGCTCAAGGCCAGCTTGGAGCTGCTGCAGCCACGACCCAGCATCGGGCTGTGGGGGACAGGCCACGGCACGAGCACCTCGGTGAGTTTGGGGCTGCATTTAAGCTCAGATGTCACCCCTCATGCCTGTGCTCTCCCCGTTCCTCCCCTCGCCTTGCTGCCTTCACTCCCTGGCTTGTCCTTGAACTTGGTCGGCCAGACTCTCCTTCCCTTTTTACTACTGACCCCACATCCCCTTGGGCTTCTCCCTTTATGCACTTATCTCCAGCTGATCTTCTCTTTGGAACGCTAAGCAATTCCTAAAATCGCTACGAACGGAGTTCCCTAAATCTCCAACAGCAAAAAATAAAAACCAAAGCTGAAAAATGGTGCTAAGCTGCAAATCCTCAACGATAATATCTTGAGCTCATCCCCTGCCTTCCTCCTACCTTTTTTCACCCTCGCGCATCCCAAGCGCATCCAGGGCAGATCAGGGCCTCACTGGTGGCTGTTTCCCAGCGCAGCGGGTCCGAGTTTTGTTGCAAGGTGACAGTGGCTCACAAAGGCAACGTGGTGACTTACTTGGCTTCCTTGGGCTGGAAGCCGTGGGCCAGCAGCCAGCCCTGCAGCACGGAGGCGGATCGGAGATCCTGTAGCTCGGGGAGGAGCTCCTTGTTCCTCTGCATCTCCTCCTCGTACAGCTCGGCGTGGACAACGACGCCTCGCCCGTCCTCATCCCACTGCAGCAGGGGGACATCGCTGGCAAAGGACACCCCAGCCATGCCCAGCCCCGCACCCCGTGAGGCCCTGGCATGGTCTGTGCTGACCCTGTCGCTGTGGCTGGAACCTTCTGCCCATGGTAACAACCATCAGGACCGGGGCATTTACACCCATGAGGTCCTGGAGATGATCCCAGCTAGAGCACGGGTGGGAGCAAGCCCACGTTCCTGTGGTGGTTTTCCGCGGTGGAGGGGAATGGCAGTGTCCGTGTGACCACCACGGCCCCTGTATTTCCCCGTGGGGATGAGGACCCCCCTTCCCAAGGCAGTGCCTGCAGTGGGCCCTGCTGTGCTACGAGGGCAGGAAAACATGGCCAAACCGGGCAAAGCATTCCTTGAAATTATCCAGCTGGCATTTCATAGCTGGAATATCATGGATAAATACTTGGGATCAGCTTTTAGCTTCAGAAATACTTGGCAGTAACATGGGCTTTCTGTATCCCCAGGGCTGTTCATCCTCTGCAGAAATGTGATTTTCTCCTCCCCAAGATGTTCTGGGGCACATCAGGGTTCCCCTCATTTCCTTACAAGGTTTGCACCGGGGCAAACACTGATTTTTGGCAAGAAAACTCCTCTTTGGGTTTACCTTCCCACCCATGCCCAAAACGAAATCCCACATCACCTCCAGAGCTTTGACGTCTGGGTTTTCCAGGGCTGCCGCCAGCTGGGAGAGGATGTGCCTGGACAGGGCCTTCCCTCGGGGCCTCTTCCTCCTGGGGCTCCTCACCATGGCGGAAGCACCAGCACCGACCTCCACGCTGGGTCACAGACCAACATCCGCGTGAGTCTTTGGTGTCATCCCAAACCCCGGGGAGCCTTCGCCCAGCCAGGCTGGAGCCAGGTCAAGGCCAGCCTCTCCGCACGGACGCGGGACCCTCAGCAACTCTCTACAGAGCCACCAAGATGAGGCTGGAGCCACATCTTGGGCTCAGCCATCACCCCTCCATCTCCTTCATGCTGTTGGTTGATGCAGTCCGTAACTGACCTGCTTCTCCATCCCTGGCCTCTCCACCCTGCGCTGCCAGGAGACCCCTGTCTCCCTCCACACACCCTGCACCTCTTCCTTGCACCTCTTCCAGGTCAAACATCAGCTCCCAGGGTCTTACTTAAGCCTTGCCTTCCAGAGGGGAAAAAAGGGAGGACAACGGGCGCATCCCATGGACACAGCAGCTCGCTCAGCCTATGAACCTCCAGTACAGGTATTGGGGAGGCTCTCAAGATGGGACACAGCTGGGGGCTGCACACACCAGGGATGAGATCCTCTTTTCCTACGGATTTAGCACATGAGGGACTCAGGCCGGCTTTCCCATCCAGCCTCTTTCGTTCGGGAGAATTCCGTCCTGTCCTGCCTTTTCTAGGGACATCTACACAATTTGAACACTGTCCAACTCCAACTCCAAGCGGCTCCAGGCACCAATTGCCCTCCCCAGTGAAAAGAGCATCCCTGCACAGCCCAGATTCCCTCTCCAGCCACCAAATCCCAGCACAGAGCTGGGTTCCAGCTGCAGGAGCAGCCCCTGGGTCCCTTCCAACCTGTCCTCCGCGCAGCCCCTTCCTGCTCCTCCCACGTGCCCTGGGAGCTGTGTTCAAACGGCTCCGGTTGAAAGGGAAATTCTAGAACCTCTCGAGGGCGGTTGGTATCCCACACGGAAGGTCAGTGAGGAAACCGCACTGGAGACTGATGGAGTTTGTGGTGGGTGTTCTGCTACTCAGGGTGATTTATCATGGTCATCACTGAACACGGGAGGGGAAAACCAGCTGGCTCCCTACAAGACATCTTCTAGAGGAAAATAAGGTGGCTGCATTTGGAACAGTTTAAGGATTTAGTTGCCTGTTTATTACTGCTGATGTCCATTTTGTGCCTTTGATGGAAACATTTCTGTAACGTCTGAGATCCTTAATGGTTGGGATGGGTTTCCACGGTGTTGGAGAGGGGTTTCCTCCGCATTCGAGGCGCCTTTCTGCAATATTCGCCACGGGTTGTCACTTGAGGTGGGTTTCCCCAGCGCTTCGGTGGGGCTGAGCAGCCCCGGCCGGAGCCCTCCTGCTGCCGCTGCCCCTCGGGAGGCCCCACGGGGCCCGGGAGCCGCCGCCGCCGCCGCCGGAGGGAGGCGCCTTCCCCGCGC
>JAWLRI010000462.1:0-13010 GCA_034781795.1 Crypturellus tataupa | reverse complement strand
GCCCCGGGAGGCTCCTGCGCGGGCTCCCGGCAACGCGCCCCGTTCCCGGCGGCAGGACGGGCCTCCCGGAGCAGCCCCGCGGTGAGTGGCCTCTCCAGCCGCGCTGAAGCCCCGTGAGCGGGGCCCGGAGCGGGGCCCGGCGGCACAGCAGGGCGCTCGCCGTGTCCGGCCGCGCGGCCTCCTCCACCTGGGCCTGGGGATAACCGGTTATTTCCCTCAGAGAGGCAAGGGGGAAAATAGGTCCCGGGGGCTGGCAGGCAGTTGCGAGCGGTGTCCACGGGCCAAGGAACAGCGTAGAGAGGGGGTGATGGCTCCATGCCGGTGCGATGCGCACAGCGGAGCAGGGAAGAGCCCTGAGGTCACCGGAGAGGTTCACAATACAGTAGGTGACACTGTGAGCATCACTTTGACTCCAGGAGTGCGGGACCCGCTTCCCCCTTCCACCCCGCTCTTCTTCCCCATCTGTCTCCCCTATCAAACACACTCAGAAATGTGATCTGTGAAGAAAAGCCCCATGGAAAGTCAGACGTGGCCCAGGTTTTGCCCAGGTGGAGAAGAGCACCTGACCAGGCTGCGTCCGGTTGTGCCTTTTGTAGTTTCCTTAACTATGATGACAAAAATGAAACGTAAAATGAAGTTACAGCTCCGAAAGATCTCAGGCTGCTTTACTGCTTGGGGAGTAAGCAGCATTTTCACCACTTGATAGGCTGGCACAGAGCACAAAGAGTTGAACTGAGGATCCTTAAACTTCTAGGGCTCCCTGCAGCCTCTTTTCCTTCCTCCTCTGTATTCCCAGGCAAGTGCACCTGCCTTTGCCCTTGTTCCAGAGCATCTGTGATCCCTGTGGAGGTAGCAGCCAGGCTGTCTTCAGGCGCAAGGTCAAGCAGGCAGCAAATTAACCCACCCAAAGCAGCGAGTTGTTTTCTGCAGGTGCAGGGAGTTGAATCGGCTCCACGCAGGCTCCTCCAAGCTGCAGGAGGAAGCAGAGGGATGGTCGTGGCAGTGGGAGAGCGTGGAGGGTTGTCACTGCGTCCCCTTTCGGCAGCTGTGGGCCAAAACTGGATTCTGTCATCTGTGTCACCTCGCTGATGTGGCCCAGAGCATGGAGTGGAGCAGCAGCTGGGGAAGTGAATTCAGAGCGAGATGAGATGTGAATTTTGAGGCCGGTAGCACTTCTGAAGTTTAAAAAAAAAAAAGTTTCTTTTCTAGAGCAAGAGAACTCATTCTAGCCTGGCTGCATCCATTTAAAAAGGAGATGAAATAATACCGAAATAACGTCCTCACCCCTTAGACTGGAAGTCTGCTCTGCGGCTTCAGAAAGAGCCTTTCCAGGGCGCCTGGGTGAGGGCCGCACAGTGACGTGTGGCAGTGCCTGCCGCTCACCTTGCTTCCGCAGCTGTGCGAGGATGATGAGTAACAGCTTTTTGCTAATGGGTCTCACATCAACAGGGGTGATTTAGCAGGGAAGACTGCAGTGCATTAGTTGCCATGACACAGGCTCACTCATCCTTGTCCTGATCGCATATTGGCTCAGAAATTCAGCTGAAGAGGCTGTGTCCCTTCAGCTCGAGGATGCTGCGGGATGCTGGAAGGGCTTCTTCCCATCAAGTTGCCTCCGAAGTCTTTAAAATTACTGACTCAGTGCCAGTCAGTTCTAGCCCCAGCTCATTAACTGAGCGCTAGTTACTCAAGCCAGTCTGTCCTGGCTCCTGTTGAAATCGTGGCGTGATCTACGCAGGGATGAAGATGAAGCTTTCGTGGCCTCTGGCAGAAGTTTATCAGCGATCTGTGCCTGTTGGTGTAGAATCAGAGCTTTGGGATCCTTGTTTTCTGGAAGCGTCTGCCCCTACGCTGTCTTGGGGTGAAGTGTTTTCTCTTGGGTGCCTTTGGGGTTCAGCACTGCACAAAAGGGATTCACCAGCCCTCACGCATGATGCAGCAGAGGGGGGTTTGGGGCTATGGTGGGCAGGTGGTGTGTGAAGCACACAAGTTATGTGGAAAGAGCCCGTGGGGCAGGTTAATCCACACATGAGGCTAAAGTGTGCCAGATGGTGCCAAACACAAGTTGACTTCCGTTATTACATTCCAATATCCCAGTATTAAATGTTGCTTTTCAGTGTCTTGATGAGCCCCCTTCACGGCTGTTCTGAGTGGCATTTGGCTTTGGTTGCAGGAGTCGAGTGACGGCAGAATGTGCGAGGGGCCGTCCAAGATCTCCGGGCCCATTCCTCCCGACCCCACGCTCTTCCCAAACTACTACAAACGGCCTTTCTCAGGTGAGTCCTCATCCCGTGTCTGCTTGTCCTGGACTTTGTCATGGGACAGCATCCCCATTTTCACAGAACAACGGAACGATTGAGGTTGGGAGGGACCTCTGGCATGAACCAGTCACCTAGAGCACATTGCTTGGGACGAGGTGGCTCAGGACTGTCCAGGTGGCTTTTACGTATCCCTAAGGAAGGAGCCTCCACAACCTCTCTGGGCAACCTGGTTCAGGCACTCTCACAGGAAGGAAGTTTTTCCTTATGTTCAGACAGAATTTCCTGTGCTTTGGTTTGTGCCCTTTGCCTCTCTTATAACCTGGCATGACTGAAAATATTCTGGCCCTCTCCTCTTTGTACTCTCCTGATATTTAAAGATATTGATAAATCTGTCCCCCACCCTCAGCCTTTCCTCTCCAGGCTGAACAGCCCCAGATCTCCCAGCCTTTCCTCTTGTCAACACCAACTAAAGCCATTTCCTAATGATGTGCTTCTGTTTCTCTTTCTTTTTTTTTAGCTCGAGGGAGGCTGGAAGGGAATGCGCAGCAGCTGGATTTTACCCCTGGCCCCCTGAACCCATATCCCACTCCAGGCAGTGCCCGCCAAGTCCAGCCAGCCCCTCGCATCCGTCCCAGTGGAAGGAACATTCTGGAAAAAGGGCAAAAGGGAACAGTGAGCCTCTTGCTGCAGCTCGAGGGGATCTCCCTTGACAGGGACCTGCCAGCGAAGAGTGAGTACAACTGAATCACTGCCCGCATGCTTCGTGCTCAGGATCAGGCATGAAATGTGAGCGGTCTGCGGGGGATTCTCTGCTCTCCCGCACGTGGGAGGACCTGAGTGTTGTCCCCGTCCCATTGCCCGTTCTGGAGTGGTGGCTGCTATGGCCTCCCTGGCCTCACTCTGCCTGAGGGCTGCAGCTGGAAGGCGTGCTGTGAAAAAAGACACTCTTTAATTTGGACTGAGGACTGGGCATGGGTTAGAAACTATTTAGAGATGCTGGAAATAAACCAAGCCTTTCTAATTCACTGCCACTGAATGCAACCAGTATCATTTTAGTCCAGCTTGTACTAGGATTTCACTTGATTCATCTTCATAGAGCATGTTTATCCTGGAGAATTCATTACTGCTCAGGCCAGGATTCCAGAAAACAGGCTAAATATGTGGATAGTGAGAGCAGTGGAGGGAAGTACAAAGAGCAAAGATGCTCGATTTCCTAGGGAAGTCGCAGAGAGAAAGTAGGGAGGTCCAAAACAGAAGGGAGGAAGCCAAGTAGTGGCTATCACTTAAGCTGCCTCATATTCAGGTAGTCCCTCCCTGTCCCCAGCGTGGTCAGTGTCTGCTGGTGGCTGCCACAGCTGCTGTGTCAAGGCGGGAAGGGGATGGAAGAGCGTCTGACTGTGGCTCTTGAGAGGATGCCGACATATGGCTGGTCTGGCAAAGTCCAAGAGAGACTTGTGGCAAGAGAGCCACATTCCTCAAGAAAGAGGGAGTCTGTGAGCACCAGGAATGCAGAGCGCGCTGTGCTGACCCTCAGCCGGGCACTCTGGGGTCTTGATCCGTGGCAGAGCAGTTATTCCGGGAATGTGCATGTAGCAAAGGAGGAAAACACACGACAGATTGTCTGGTCTGCAGGAGCGGGGAGAACTTGCAGTTTCAGTGGGCAATTGAACTCTCTGCGATGATGGAGCTGTCAGCTCTGCTGCCAGTGCTCCAGGAGCCTGTGTCTGCTGGCAGTACCTGAGGGGTGAAGGTTACGTCTCTCCTTGCTGTGCAGGGAAAGAGTCCAAAGACCACGAGAAGGAAAATGTGAGGAGAATAAAGGAGATTCAGAAGAAGTGCAAAGAGAAGGAGCGAGCCCGTGAGCACAGCCAGCCCAGGCCTGTGAAGGCTCTGTGGAAGTCCCAGAAATATGACAGTGTGGAGTCAAAGGTTAAGGCCAAACTCCAGGTGAGTGAGAACCCTCTGAGCTCTGAGGCCCGGGGAGGCAGGTGAGCAATGGGACACTGCAGGATGCTGGAGATGGAGCCCAAGGTGGGTTCCTGGAGCAATGCAGTGCAGCCTTCACAGCATGTGCAATGTCATGAGGGGTATCCAGACGGCTTTTCAACTTCACTGTGTTTTATCATGGTAAAAGCTGTGGTATTTTGCCCCACAGAGCACTGTCCTCTCCATTTTTGCATGGAATTGGGGCAGAGAAGGAGAGAGGCCTGCAGCCTCCTGACTTTGGTCCAACTGTTCGGAGCTTATAGACCCTCAGGGTCACCTATACAGGGTCATTTGTATCCTCAGCTTCTTCCTCAAGCAGTTGTGCTGGTGGATGTTCCCTGCGCAGTGGGTACCTGCAAACATCCACCCAATCGAGGTGGCCTCGGAGCTGCAGCCCAACCCCTGTGGGTGCTTGTGCATCTCCTGTTTTATCCCTGTGCTGGTGGGAGACAGGATGTGGGTCGTGGGAAAGGGCTTTGTTCCAGTCCCCGGAGCTCCTTGGTGGTCTCCTCCTCTGCTGTCTGTGGCAGCAGCCACGCTGGGTGGAAAGGAGCTGCAGAACAAGTTGCCGCTCATGCAGACCGGGTTATCTTCACTTGCACAAACCCTTCCTTGCTCCTCGGTGATCTGGAAGCTTCACCAAGTCCCTCTTCATCTCCATACTGTAGCACAGGACCAACTTCTGATGCAAACTTCAGCCCTGGTGCTGACTCCTGTCACTTCTGTCATCCCAGAGCTGGTATGATCCTTCCCTCTGAAGGATCTCCATCTTCTGTGGAGCTTCTGCTGAGACGTTTAAGTTGATTCTCCTCAGTCTTGGTGTCTTCTGTGGGATTTCTTTTCTTCAGCTGTATCTGCAGCTATTAATGGTAGCAGTTTCTTCAAAAAAAGGCTTTGACAGTGTCTTGGGGCTCTCAGGAAGGGGGATGCGGCACAGTGCACTCTGCTAGGACACTCCTGCATAAGTTCACTAATTTGTTTGTAATTAAGATCACTAATCTGTAATTCTAACCGGCTGTGCTAGTTAGAGGAACTTCTCATTAAGTTGTCAGTGAGATCTGAGTCTCTTGGCTTCCCTTGGAAGGAAAGATTGTAGAGTGTGATCAGGTTAGGCAGTGCTGAGGCACCTCTTACATTAGCAGCCGACTCCATCAATGCTGGCGTGAGCAGATGTTACTGTTCAGCCTTCAACACTACCAAATAACCAGACAAGGAATCTGCCATCCGTGGACTGCAGCTCTTCACTGACCGAGCAGCTGAGACTGATCTGTGAAGATCTGGAGGACCCATTGGGCCCTGTAGCTTCCAGAAGAGCAGTGTCCTCGTGGTATTTATCATAAGGTCACCTATTTGCCACAACTTCAATTCTTGGGGTTTGTTGGGGGTCTGTCTGTGCAGCAGTCTGCAACAAGACTGGCTGAGACCTCAGCTGTGTTGCCTTCTGTCAATGCTGATCGTTGCTGCTGAAATGAGCACAATTCCACCCTCTCCAAACCCCCAGAGTGTCTGACTTGGGCCTCTGCCAGCTTCATGCTTGCCGGTGCCATTCCATTACTGTTTGCTGTAGCAGGACTCCGCAGCGTGTCCTGTGATCACCAGCACTTTGGGTTCTCCTGGCACTGGTGGGCGAGTCTCTTGGATCATCCTGTGTCGCTGTCTTTCTATCCCTAAAAGATCAGTCAGTAAAAAGGGACTCTCTGGAGCAGTCTCAAGGCTTCACACACATGATCTGCAAGCTCCTTTCTGCCTTTATTTATTTATTTTTATTGCTTCTTCATGAAACTCGCTTGACGGGTCCAGGTTGATGCTGCCTACATGTGGGGTGTGCATGGATTGCCTCCCCCCGAGCACTTCTGCCAAACAGTGTCAGGAAGGACATGCTGGAAACTTGTGGCCGAGCTTGCGGTTGACCACCTGAATGTTGCTCAATGGGTTCCTCTTTACTCCAGCATCCCTCTGGTAGCGTGTCCCTTCTCACCTTTTGCAGGAAAGCTCCCCACCTCCAATCCCGGAGGCGCTGAAATTCCTGAGGGCGTATTCCCGATGTGGCCCTGGGATCAAGCCGTGCAGGCCGCTGTCTCCAAGCCTTGCCAGGGTGGGAGCAGGGGCCGACGCGGAGGCAGGAGAGGCCGAAGCCAAGGTGAGTCGCAAGGTCCCCAGCGCTGAGGAGGGGTTGGGCCAGGCGATGCCCGTCCTGCTGCAGCATCAGCCCCAGCTCAGCACCCTGTGCAGGTCCCCGTTTGCTTTGCCCCAGTGTCTGCCCAAGCAGCCCCACTGCCTCGCGCCCTCTCGCCTTTCAGATCCAGGTGGAGGGCAGGAGCGTGGACTTCATCAAGCACAACGCCATCAATGCCAAGCGGGCCCCGTTGCGGCGCTCCCAGTCCCTGCAAACCCTAGCTGAGCTGCTGGAACAGAAGCACCGGGAGCAGGAGGAGTACAACGCCAAGCAGAAGGGCCACGTCCCCCAGTAGTACGTATATCCCAGGGCAGTCCACGAGACGCCCAGGAACAAGCCTCGGTCTTCCCTTTATCCCTCAGTTTTTGCATAGATGGAAACGGGAGCCGGTGTAGGAGTGTCTCCTGCCGTATGTTAGCAGTGCAATTTGCCGTAGCCTGGGGAATATACACAATCCCTGCTGGTTTCCTGACTTAACAGGAACATCCCATGGCCAGCGTGACTGGGTTTGGAAAGAATTTGTTCTCCTCCTCTCTCGCTTGCTGCTATGTGTTGACACCAGCCTGTGGATGCCCTAGGAGTTGTGGGAAACGTGTTCCTGCCCGGCTGTAAACGTTGCTCCGTGCAGCGTTGCTGCAGCATTAAAAGCTTTGGGGAGGCCCATGGCTTGCTCTGCCTTGCAGGCATTCGTGCTCTTGCCCTTGGAGCGCTCAGACAGCAGCGGGGGGACTGGGAGGCTTTGGAGGGTCCAGTTTGTAGCTTCTGCCTGTTTGGCCTTTGCTGCCCTGTCAGCTGTGCTCTCCTTGTGCCCCTCCAGCCTGCTGCAGAGGAAGGAGCTGTGGCGCAGGCAGCTGGAGGAGCAGCAGCGAAACCTGCCAGACCCAGACACGCCGCCAGGTCACGTCCTGATGCCCGAGGAGCAGCGGCTGCAGACCCTTGGCAACCTGAAGCAGAGTAAGAGCAAAAGAAACAGGAGTTCAGCTCAGAAAAATGAGAGCTCCTTGCCAGGATTAGGGAGAGCAAAGTCCTGAGGCACAGGTTTTCTTGGGTTTTTTTTTCCTTTCTTTTTTTTTTTTTTTTTTACCTCCTGGAGGAGTTGTCCAAAATAAGATGTGGAGCTGGGAGGTTGCATGACTGACTGCATTTGAACTGTGTGTTTTGTGTGTGCAGAAAGAACAATCTCTTACTTGGTAGGGCTTGCGTGTTGCAGGACTGTCTGGAGTGGGCTTGGCCCAATGACGTTAAGTTTCTATTACTGTTAAGATCAGAGGTTTAGGACAAATTTGCTGTTTGCTCTTCCACTTACCAGCTCTCCCCTTTTTTTTTTTTTTTTTTGCAGCCCAAGAGCAGCTGGTGAAGGACCTGGTGATGCTGCCAGTGCGCGCAGACACCCTCAGCATTCAGAAGAGGCGCATGGAGCTGGAGAGGAAGCTATCCCAGATAGAGGAGGCCCTCAAAATCTTCACCAGGCCCAAAGTCTTCATCAAACTGGACTCCTGAGCTGTTGGGTGTGTGAACATCCTTCACTGCCAGAGAAGGGCAGGTTAGTGGGTTGGAGAGGGAGGAAGGCAAGTTGAGCACCCTGAGCTCACGCAAGTGCTGATACATGGTCTAATGCAGTCGCCCTTAAGGTGTGCCTTGTCCAGGGGAAGGGGAGGGAGATGAGTTCATTCCCTGTCTCTGCACAGGGGGCAGAACGGCTGTTTCTGCACTACGCGACTTCTCACAGAGGTCTGCTCTGGGCCTCACGCTCCTGGTGCCCATTTTTCTCCCTAGCGAGTTCTGAGTAATGAGCACGGCTCATTCCTGGCACCTGTGCTGCGCTCAGGGACAGCCTGACCGGGTGCAGCCACAAAAAAAAAAAAACGCTTGTGCTGCATGTTTGCCACATGTGCCCTCAGTGCTGGCCAGGCGAGAGTACGCGACAGGTGTCTCTGCTCCAGGACCTCCTGGACATGGTCCCTAGCTTGGGGACAGCTCAAGGGGCAGCGCTCCAGCCCTCCTGGGGAAGAGCTGGGACATCTGGCAGTGGCGGCAGGGTGACTGGAGAGACCTTCACTGTCTGGAGGGGCAGGACATGCTCCAATAAAGCATCGTGTTTTGCTCCGCTCGCGTGTGCAAATTGCAAATTGCAAATTGGTCTCGCTCTGCCCACAACCTCTTTGTGGGCCACTGCTCTGCGGTGCCCTGGCACACACAGAAGTGCTGCTGCCAAGGGCAGCTAAAGCCTTTTGTGCTCGGAAGCTGGAGGAGGGAAGAGGGCAGCCTGGAAACAGTGCCCCCCGCCTCCGGGCTGTGCTCACAGCGAGCGGGGCGGCGCGGAGCTGCGGGCAGAGCGGCACCAGCCTGTGGCTGGGCAGCCCCAGGGCAACGCGGAGCAGCTCCCTGGCCCTCCCTGGCCCAAGTAGGTCTGGCTTAACCAGCTCGGCTGCTCTCTCACCTGCCTGGGGCTGGCTCCATGTGCGGTGAGCCCCCCCCCCGTAACCGCTTCGGCAGCCCTTGGTTGCCCTGCACAGGGGACTGGGGCAGGTAGAGCTGCCCTAAGCTTCAGTCCCCCCACTGCTCTTCTAAGATCCCCCTAGGTAAGACTGGGGCCTGGGCTGCTCTGCAGCTGTATGGGACACAGGGAGACTCAGTGTTGCCCCTTCAGGCCCTAAGGGTTGCTGGGCCCCCCATAGCTCCTGGCCCCCGTCGCGTTTCGCGTCCTGCCCCACGCGCACAGGGCCGGCTGCTCCTCTGGCGAGGGCCTCGAGCCGCTGAGCCCCACCTGGGCACCCCTGGGACCCTTCTGCTTGGGGACAAGGCCAGCCCTGTCCCCCGGCGTGGCTGCCCCTCACTATCCTCAGCAGCGCCCTGAGACTCCGTGAGGCCCGGCCTGCGCCGCAGGGAGGCATGGAAAAGCACAAGGGCTTTCTAGAAAAGGCTTTACTGTCCCTTGCAATATATTAACCAACAGTGCATATTTCAATAAAACAATTCAAAAAAAAAAAAAAAAACGCACCCCGTGGTTGGGTGGACGGAGGGCAGGGAGAGCTGGGAGCTCAACCAGGAGCTGCAGCGGGGCTGCCCTGGGCACGGGCACTGCAAGGGGGCAGGAGGCTCAGTGCCCTCCCCAGCGGCCCCTTTCCCTGCCCCAGCGCCCACCAAGAGTCTCGGCAGCAGTGCAAGCCCTCGGGCCTGGCCCGGCACACCGCTGCGAAGGGCCTCGGGTCGGAGAGGAACGGGACGCCGCGGCTATAGGGTGAGGAGGGTGCCGTCCTCGCGCGCGCTGCCCCGACCGGGGCTGCCGTCGTGGCTGCCGAGTGACTGTCGGGAGCCGCGCGGGCTGTGCGGGGACAGGCTGCGCCGCGGGGGTCTGTCGGTGGGCGCCCCGTTAGGGCAGGCGCCGTGGTGAGACGCGCCGTCGCTCTCGATGACGAGGTCGCCCTCGTCGTCGCTCTCGGCCGTGCTGTAGTTGCTCAGGTACTGCGAGGCTGGGCTGGGGGTCTGCTGGCTGGGGGTACTGTCCGTGGACATGCCCGAGCTGCCCGAGGCCTTGCTGCTGCGGATGACGTTGTTGCGCTGGTTGGCCGGCTTGACGGTGATAATGAGGTTGTGGCTGTTGGCCACCATCATGTCCGTCACCTGGTCCAGGGACTTGCCGGCCACGTCAATGCCGTTGACCTCAAGGATTTCGTCGCTCACGGCCAGCAACCCCGTGCTCTCGGCCAAGCCGCCCTTCACGAGGCGCGAGATGAAGATGCCGGGCACCTTCTCGACGCCGTGCGGGGCCACGCGCACGCTGACGCCGTCACGGATGTAGAAGCCGAGCGGCTTGTCAGAGCCGTGCTTGTGCAGGCGCACGCGCCGGTGGCTCTCGGGCAGGATGTCCACGTCGATGATGGAGGAGATCTGGCGGAAGTCCTGCGGCAGCCCGATGAGCAGCGCGGGTTTGGCCCGGGCGTGCACCGGCCGCAGCAGCCCCTTCTTCTTGCGCTGTAGGGAGTTGCAGGCGAAGACGCCGGCATCCGACTCAGCTGCGCGGAGCAAAGGGGGAAGCGGCATCAGGCGGCGCTCGGGTTTGCTCCCGCCCCAGGGATCCCTTGGGCAGCTGGGACGGGAGCCGGGAGAGCAGCGCCCGCTTCCCAGCCCTTCTCCAGAGCATCATCCCCCGGCTTCCCCGGCAGTGCCGGGGCTCCCTGCGTCTCCCGGGATTACCCGGCATACACACGGCCAGGATTAGTGAGATCTAGCCAGCGGTTCAGCCTTAATCACACTTTAAGCCAAACGCTGCAGCTTAACGCCGGAGCTGCCAGCTCTGGCGCTCCTGCTGGGAATGTGGGAGAGGGACCTGCGTGCTGTGGGGAGGTGGTCCCTGTGGGGCAAACGCTGCCCTGGGAGGGGGGGCTGTGTGGGTGAAGGGGAGCGCGAGGGGCAGCCCCATGCCCCAGCTCACAGCACTGGCGCCCTGGGCCTGTCCCCAGCCACAAGTCAAGGGGCTGCAGCACAAGGGCAGGAGCAGGAGGAGGGTCGGGCAGGCTGCTGGCCGGGGCTGAGTCACCCCCAGCGTGAGCCAGGCTACATGCTCCCGTGGCCCCAGGCCCTCAGGGGCACCAGAACAGGGTGTCTGGGGCCGCCGAGCCCTCCCTGAGGGCAGACAAGCCCCATCAGCCACCCCAGCTGCCCCCCAGCAGCCCCGGAGCTGCGTGGGCGCTGTGTCCCCGCGAAGCGCCGAGGCCGCAGGGTTTCTGCCAGGCCTGGGCAGCCCGCAGGGCTCCCGGGTTATAAATATCCCCCCGCACTGCTCCCTTGCTTATTTTTAGCTCAGGAAGGAAGGCTGAGGCTTCCCCGCAGCCGGTGCTGCTGGCGCCGCAGGGCTCTCCCTGCCCTCGGGCCTGGCTTTTCCTCGAGCTTCGGCGATGGGGAGGACCGGAGCGGAGCCCGCGCACTCTGCAGCTCCGTCCGCGGTGCCGGCTGCTGCACCAAGATGTTGGCGCCGTCACTGCCACCCCCGACGCCCCGCGAGCGGTCAGAGCGCGGCCGGGCCCCGGGGTGACCTGGATCCATTTTAAATCAGTGATTCACGCTGGGGTGGCTCGCCGCCTCCCGCGGCGCCCCTCACAAGGCCGCCGAGCCCATTTCCCGCATCGCAGCACGGCCCCGGGAACGGCAACGGGAAAAGCCAGCCGAGCCGGGGGATGAGGGAGCGCCGCTCGGCCGCGCCGATGCAAGGGAGACCCGGGCACGCCGGCCTGGCCGGATCCGCCACCTGCGGCAAGTCATTTACCTCTCCCTCCGCCTCTGCTCGCGCCCGGCCGCCACGAGGACGCGCAGCCACATGGAGCGTGGCCTGGATTCCCCCCGGAGCCACTGGGACGCTGCCGCCGGCTCTGGCCTCCCCTCCACGCCTTCCGCCCGGCTCCTCTCTGCTCTCTCCCCACCTCCCCATGGGACAACGCAGGGGCCAATGGCAGCTGGATGCAGAAAGGCCTCCAGGTCCCCGTTTGGCCCCGGAGGAGGGAAACGCAAGTTGAGCACTTCCCGATGCGAGGGAAGAACCCGGCTCAGCCTGGAGAGGTGCCCAGGGCGGCATCACCGCTCGCCAGGGCTTCGTCCAGGAGCACCAGCTTTCCCGAGCGGGCTACGGCCCTGTGCACTTTTCTCGCTGCTCAGAAAGCCTCGGCCCTAGTAAATGGTTTGGGAGAGCATCGTCTCTGGGGCTGGCTCTCCATGCGCCCCGATGGAGGTGTCACATGGACCCGGGGTGTCCGTCGGCGTGAGGCTTCCACCCCTGCGGTGCCGGCAGCACCTCTAGGGACAGAGCGGTTCTGCACCGCAGGCCCAGGCAGCTCCTCTCCAAGGACACGGCGCTGTGGTCAGGGCCTCCTCCCGCTGCAGACACCAGCAAAAATTAATAGTAAATAAAAACAAAAATAAAAATCCGCTGCATCTGGCAGTCTGGAGAGCCCTGCCAAAGCAGCCACTCGCGCAGCGCCGGGGCAGGAGCCGGATGGGGCTCTCAGCCGGCATAAGAGCTGTGGTTTTTAGGGAGCCCAGCTGGAAATGCAACTTGGAGGTGGCGGTACCCTCTGCCAGGCCGCCACGCACAGCCTCTGGCCGGCACAGAGCGGTCCCCGTGCCACCCTGTGCTTCCTCCTCGCTCCCGTGCTTGTCCATGGACATCCCTGCTGCAGTGGGGAGCTCCAGAGCCGTGGGCAGCCCCGCAGCAGCCCTTAACGCAGCGCAGGGCGGCTTGGCGCTGGCGACGGGCAGCTCAGCTCGCTCGCTTCCTCCTTGGAGGGTACCCCATCTCCCCACGGCGAGCGGTGCCACGGGCCCGCACGCGCCCCGGCCGCCGGGCACTCACCCTTCTTCTGGATGATGACGCGGAGGAGCGGGTTGGCGGAGGACAGGGCCTTGTGGTAGTTGTCGTCGTTGTTGATGGGCAGCAGGTCGCCGTGCACGTCGGTGTAGCCCAGCAGCACGTCCACG
Organism: Crypturellus tataupa; assembly: GCA_034781795.1. Classification (NCBI taxonomy): domain Eukaryota; kingdom Metazoa; phylum Chordata; class Aves; order Tinamiformes; family Tinamidae; genus Crypturellus; species Crypturellus tataupa. The sequence goes on along the minus strand of JAWLRI010000462.1, from coordinate 116 downwards.
CGCGGGATGCGGTGCACGGTCTGCAGCAGCCGGTAGAAGTCCTGGAAGGTGCCGGCGCCGGAGCGGCGCACGGCGAAGCGGCGGAACTCGGCGTCGAACTGCGGCCGAGAGGACGC
>JAWLRI010000461.1:80943-125865 GCA_034781795.1 Crypturellus tataupa | reverse complement strand
TGCCGCGGCGGCTCCTCCCGCGCGGCGGCGCCGTCCCCGGCCGCCCGAGGCGGCGCCTGGCGGAGGGGACGGTTCTCGCAGCGTTTTCCGAGCGGGGGAAGCGTCTCCGCGAGCGCTAGCGTTTGCTCGCCGGAACCGAGCTAATCCCCCCAGGTCCCCCGGGTTAAGCGGAAAGACAGACTCTCCTCCAGAGCTGAGGTAAAAGCTGCCTGCTCTGCAGCGAGGGCTGCTCCCCTCGACTCATTCTGCAAATAGAAGAGAAAATACAAGAGAGACGGACACCTTCAAGTAGCGTATAGTGATATAGACACGGTGGAACTGTACGCAACAGGACCCATGGCCAAGGCCTGCTTGATTTCAGCTCTTTAATGGATATGAACAGCCAGAGTTTTAAGATAATAATTTAAAAGAAGCTGGATGATCAACTAAACTTTGAGTTCTAGAAAAAAGACATAAAGAAAAGGCAATTCTGTCCTCCACCAGCATCAAATTCCCTCTTCTTTGCAGTGTTAAGCCCATTACTTTAGCTCTTAAGAGTAAAGTGATGCGTATTGTTTTTAGACTCCTTTCTATGGTCATTTATGTCAGTAACAGCAGTAACCTCCTCTAAAACCCATCCCAAGTTAGCAAATGTACTGCAAAGGAAAATAAAGGTGCAAAGAGGGACATAAAACACGTAGCATTTAATGAATCCTGTGGTAAAGATTCATACGGTGCTTAGGTTTCCACGTCTATATGCACACAAACACGTTCTTGATAACAGCAGACGTCTTCAGGGGATGAAACGGGAGACGCAAGCGTGAGAAAACGCCGCCAACTTCAGCTGTGCTAACAGGGCCCGCTCTGCCGCCCGTGCGTCCGAACCGCTAGATGGCAAACGGCCTTCGAGGGAGACGGCGCCGGCAGCCCCAGGTACGCGCTCCGCCTGCAAACGGGTATTTTGGTTCTGTTAGAACCTTCCTGGGTCTGTTGGGTCTGACCAACAGGCCAGACAGGCTAAACTGCAACATCAGTGTGACATAGACAGGTCAAGAACAGAAAAAGAGCTGTATTTTAGGCTTGCAAATTGACTTATTAGTTCACTCCATCTTACAGAATTGGTGTGAGCAGACTTTTCGCTGAACTGAGTTGACCGAAAAAGCTTATTTTTAGTATCACAGCATGAAGCAGGTATACTTAAAGAGAGAACCAAGTTCCTGAACCGGTATATAGTGCCAGTAAGAGTCTCCTATTGAGGGAAAAATCACCCATTGCTCCGTGATTCCTACAGCGGGCGAGGGCCACTTACAGACTTCCTGCATCCTCTCACTGCAATGAATCACCCTGCTGAGTTCTCCTAAGGCAGCGATGGGCGGTAGCATGTCCCGTAGTTCAGTAACATTAACAGCAAAGAAGGAAAAACAAAAAACAGCCACTGTGGAAGTCCTTATTTCCCAAGTTGGACTGCAACTGATACTAAAACTAAGGGAAAAAAACACCTGCAGCTAAATATGCAGTTAATTTCCCTGGAGACAAAAAAAATCAGAAATTAATGACCAAGTGACACCTGAGAAACAAGAACCAGTTAAATCAGCAGTGAGAGCCTGAAAAAAGCCTAGACAGTTGCCATTTCCCATCTCTTCTGAAACAAATATCTTCTTTGAAGAGCTAAAGTCAAGACCAGTGTACCAAATTTATATGGCATTAACTCAAATAAATGGTGCACTTTGAAGTTAGTGATAGAATTTTATATTGTCATTTACTTGTGGGTTTCCTTTTCCCCAGAGGCTCCTTGGCAAGTTTTCATCATACTGCTCAGAAACCTTGTGCCATTTCAGAACACAAATTATATGAAATTGGGGTTTATTTTGTAGTTGCTTTTTAATAATGCTTAAAAGAAAATGTCCCCATCTCTGCTCATGACCATATAAAGCTCGTTCCTGTAGAGAAATGTCTGTGGCATTGTGGCCAAGGCAAGGAGTCACACTAGACTTACCAGATTAGCTGTTAACATCTCCTTAAACTTCCCCCCCTCCTGTGAGCACCCCTCGTTCAAACCAATGGTGAATCTGTGCCAGAGGATGGAAAATTTCCATTCCAGCGCAGAGTTGCAGAATGCAAGAGATTCACAGCCCATTCCCGCAAGGGGCACATGAGGAATTACTGCAGTGCCGATTTGTCTCCTCCTTCCAACCAAAGGGTCCCAGAAGGGCTTTATAGATTAATTTCACCAGGCCCTGTGGACCAAGTTAATCTTAGGGCATGCCAAAGAAACAAAATAAAAAAAATACATCTCTCTCCTCTGGCTGCATTACCAGTTCCTCTATGTCTTCATTTTGGGATGGATAAAGGGGCTTTCTGAAGAATGCAGAAGTGCTTTTCCGTGATGTGCTATATCACAAATGCACCCTCAGCTTTCCAGAGAAGTCTGGGGCTTTCTAGCATTAGAAATGCTTGGTGTACTCGGACTGAGAGGTCCTTCCATAAGCTCCTGCTACCTCCCAAAGCCAAAACATGCTCAAAAGATCTCAAGGTGCAGAAAAGCCTGCAAATGAAATTCTTATTTACTATGCAAACACATGCATCCAGGTACAACATTTCCCCTCAGACCGATACAGAAATGTTGCTCTGTCCACTAAGATAGCTTATGACTGCTGAGTGTTGATGTAGAATGATCCTCATGTTATAAAATTCAACAAAAGTGTTTTTAAACCTTCTTTCAGCCCAGCATGACTTGTTTGTGCATGAAATGACCTTAAGACTTTAAAAATCAACAGTTAAAATAACTAAGCAAACAGTAGTATGTTCACAGCAAAAGGACTCATCTAGCAGGTGCTTCTGAGATACATAACAGGGTCTGGCGTCTAAAATTGCATGAAGTGTCAAGTAGCCCAAGTTCTCTTCCTCCTCTCCTTGGAGTCACCTGGACATTCACCTGTCAAGTAGCTAGAGCTGTGCACAAGCTGTGCTTGGGAGCCAAGGGGGATTTCTGACACACAAAAGGGTGGGTTTTGCTACTGTAAGCTCAAAGCAAAAGTTGTTCCATCCCTGAATGGTTGTTAAAGCTGAAAACGCAATCTGGGAGTCACTACACACAGCCTTCAGGTTACATTTGTATATTATATAACAGGGTGCGTGATCAGCTGTAAAACTGAATTAACTATGAGTCAGGTACCTCTTCATGTCATTCATTTCCTCCTCCCTCGAGAGCTGGCTTCTGTTTTTTTGCTGAAATAGGTCCTTCCGTGATCACTTTGACAAACTGATGGAATAAAATAACTTGCTTACGCTTGTGGAACCCCCTCTAGTGCTCTCGAGGGTTCAAAGTGAAATATATTTTTCAAATTCCTTTTATTCCCCTTAAACAGCATAGTCCCAACACATGTATATCTAAGCAGCTTCAGCAACGCCATCACTAGCAACAGTTAAACTTCACTTTCAATAGAAAAAAATTCCTCAGATCTAATTAGAAAAAGTCCTTTCCAATGAAGGAAGCAGAACTTACCCAATACCCAGCAGACTTCTCAGCTACAAGTAAGGGGAAAGAAGAGCTACCAAAGGCCCATTTACCTTTTAGTGGGAGATCACCTAAAAAGAAGTTTATTTGCAATAAAGGAAAACAACCAATTTAAACCCACCTCTTTCTGCTATTGTTTATGCAAACAATATTTTGGAATGTACTCATCTTTATCCATTAGTTTGTTCAGGATTCTAAAATAATATTTCCCCTCTATTGCTTTTCCTACTAAATAAGCTGTCCTGTTGCATTTCCTCTTAAAAATAGCACTTTTTGCCACTCATTCTGAGTCTCTGGAAGAGAGTCAAATAGACTTCTCTATTTCCTGTTGTTCAACCAAATTAACTATATTACAATTGAAATACCAGGGCCACATGGGTCAGTTTTATTCACTATACTTCCTGCCTTCTTAAGCATTTAGGTTGGGAAAAAGCTACAGTTACATCCTATGTGATATTCTGTTTCTCCAGAAAATCTGCATCTCTGCTAAGAGTAGGGGCTTGATTTCTCATCCAGAAGAAAAGACAATGGGAAGGAACTATCCAACCTACAGCCCATGAGAGGGCACAAGGAACCCACTCAAGTGCACTCAGAATAGCTCTTGCTGAGTTCTGTCTATGTTCAACATTCCTGAGAAAACTGTCCTTACCAAAGAGGAGGAAGTGGGAGCGAGCAGTGGACACAACTGCTCCTATGGGATCAAAGGGTCCAGAGGTCTCACGAATGACTGTGTCCACCCAGCAAAGACGGGGCGAGAACAGCGAGTGCCTGGAAAGAAAACAGACCCTAGTTGGGACTACTAACTGGGAGTCGTTAGCTGTCACTATTCCTTTTATTCTCTGTTCTGTCACTGCTCACATCATTTTTTTTATTAGAAGAGTACAGAAGCACCATGTCCTTCCCCATACATCGTTAGCTCTCTGCGCTCATCCTACCTTAAACATAAATTGAAGATTCTTTTCTTAGAGACCTATAATATCAGAGGTTCATCCTGAGGGATGTTGCAGGAGGCACTTAAGGGTTTCCCAAATGGGAACAGACTCCCACTCGCATCCTGAAAAACGTGGAGAAATTCAAACAAAAGGATGTGACCACATGTCTGACTAAACCGGCAGTGTGCATCTTCCTCTACCCACACCGCACTCCTAAAACTTAGGGTCTACAATGAAGTAAGCTCCTGTGCACAAAAACTCAACTTTTTTACTTATCGATTATGCTGAGAAACCCACAGAAAAGGGCAAGGAAAATGTCTGTGGTAAAGGAACTCCTGAAATCCTTTCTAGAGACACACAGAGAGCCTGCACACCTTAACATTCCTATTTATACACACAGGAATGCATACACCTGTGTGTATGTGCATCTCCTCTTACACACACACACAGGCTCTCTCACTGAGCCCGTGCCCTCAGCCTTTTTGTCTTTAATCACCTCATCCTCTCAGTTATTAACTATACTGGACTGCGTTTTGTAATGTTCTTGATCTTGTCTTCTAATGCTACATGCAGAGTTTACTGCAGCATGAGAAAGCTGCTGGTCAGGAAATTATATAGGAAATCATCCTTACTTTGGCATTGAAATGCTGGCAGTTTTCCAGGTGACTAGAGTTGTACAATATCATTTCATCACATTCGCTGACCAAGAGCTCTCCTAGCCATGATACTAAACCCTGAGATCAGTTCCATTATACAGATGCAGAAGGTTTATTTTGCTATGACATAGGCCTAAAATCTGAGCAGCTTTGACCATCCATAGTGAATAAGAGGACGAGATTTTTCACTCCATAGCTCTGAAGTTGTCACCAACGTCTACCCAAGCTTGCAAAGAGGTCTTTGCCTTTGCCTTGCCCTTGCAAAGTTTTTTTAAACTTGCTTTTATAATTCAAAAGATGCCTTACATAAATAGGATGAGACCTGTCAATAAATCTGAGTAACAGTAGGCAATTTAAAAATAATTTTACAACTTTACATGCCCCCTCCCAGTGAAGAACTGTCTACTTATTAAAACCTGTCATTAATTGTGACAACTAATTTCAGACTTGCATAACTGCCTTTCTTCATGAATAAAATTATTTGCTTTAAAATGCCATTTACTGGTTTATTTCCATGATATTCCACTGACAAGATATATTCTTCCCCAAATCAAAAGAACTGGAGCAGTTTGGGGGTGTTATAGGCCCCTAGAACTGAAACCCCCAATGGTGAAATTGCTTTTGAGTAGTTATGCAATAAGTAATGGTACATTTGACAATAGAAAAACACTGCCAGAGAAAGCCATTCAAACCCTCAGATTTTGTTCTAAGCTTATTACTAAAATCATAGGGTGTTTCCTGTTTCTTGTATAGTTAACATAACTATATGCTGCTTAATCAGGAAAAAATAAACTCACACAGTTTCCTTGTTTTGTGATCCAGACTTACAGTCAAGTCATTTTTCACCTGCAAGCCAAAACCCAGCATTATTAAGGACAGGTACTACCTGATCATTCAGTTAATAATTCAATTAAATCTTTAATAATGTAGAAGCATACAAGGAGCTTACAGCTGCACAGTGCAACAGAAAAGACAAGTTATTTCCCAAAAATACGAGGATGAGAATGGAAAACTCCTTCAGCAACACGTCTGTGGAAAAGGCCAGGTCTAAACTAAGAGTGGGGCACAGTCACACATGGCTGCTCTGCCCCTGTTAAAGGAAATGATGTTCTTGGTTGTGCAAATTGGAAGCCAAAAGCATAAGGACAAAGAGAGATGCTACCACTAAGAGAACACAGCAAAATAAAAATAAGAAAGTTACTTCAAAAGCAACCCTGAAATGGATAATAGGATGCTCAGTACTTTATTAGATTGCAAAGGAAAAGGGGTCTTGAAAAGAAATGAGACTTCTTGCATCAATCATTTTAAAAGAACGCTGATTCTATATTTAGGGGAGAAGTCAGTCTGGATTTCACAACCATATGTGGAAAACATACTAAAGGGAAAAGCAGATAGGATTGCCAAAGCAGTGTGGGGCCAAGAATTGCTTTTTTTGTTTTTTTAAATCCACCCAAGAACACGAGGGCAGGGGGGAATGTCAAAAAACTCTTATCTGGAGCTATTGCCAGTCAGAATCTGAGCAGAAGCAAGCAGAAACTCACAGTCCGGGACTGCTACAGAGACTAACTGGGGCTGAGAGCCCCAGAACGAGCAGGGCAATTCAGGACAACTACCAGCATTGCTGCCCATCCAGTGTTGGTTGGTGACTAAATAGGATATTTCAGTCTATTATTCCCATGCATTTTTTGCAATAAATATGTTGTAGGTGGAACTTCCCTAGGTAAAGAGGATTTTTATGGGCAAACATAGCACATTTGCCAAAAAGCTTACTGTGAACAGTGGAATCTAGTGATGATGTTGTCAACGTAAGTGAAAGGAGAAGGCCTGAACATGCAGTGTTACCCATTTCTGTAGAATATGGGCCCCAAAACAGAAGGGGGAAAAAGAAAAAAGAAAAATAAAAGGGTCTGGCTGAGAAAAGCCTATGTCTAATGAAAACTTGCACAGCTCAAGTCAAACAGTCTTTTAAAAGACCGTCCAACTCTGCAGAAAGGCCCGTGGGCACTGCCTCTACCCAATCCATTGCACGTCCAGGGCAACGCATCAATATTGATTAACTCTCAAATTAATCATCTCCCATGAGACAAGCACATAGAAACAGGACAGCCAGATGCTACAGACAGCACTGCACCCGCCCGAGCCTCCTAGCGCTGCTGTTTTTCACCAGCATTTCCAGCGTGGGCAGTGTAAGCCCAGCTGCATTTTCTCAGTAACCATACAGTAGACACCTATGTAACTTAAATAGGAGCCACAGAGCAAGGGTTCATAATTTTGGGGTGAGGAGAACAGGGGAGGGACTGGTCCTTTACAAGTTCATAAACATTTGGGAATTTTATTTAAAAATTACATCACGCAATTCCTACGCTTCCTCTTCATCCCAAAGCTCTCCAGATACTTTGTCCTTTGCAGATGTGTCTCTGGGGAAAACACAGTATTTCCGCTGCTCTAATAAATGCAGCTTCGCAGGGTGGGATGGGAATTAAAGCACATTTAACTAAATGAAGTAATGTAGGAAGTCACAAGTGAGTGCCCCCCTCTTATGAAAATGTCACGGAGGCACTAAGAGCTCCTCGGCAGTTGTCCTTTTAGTCACTGGAGGAGCAGGCAGGCACGTTAGGAAGATGCTTCTGTGACCCTCTTATTTTATAAAGCAAAATCGGAGGGGTCAAATGAGTCATTCCGGATCAGACATCGCCAGAGTCGCTAAGGAACGCCGAGTCCCCAGGCCGAGAGCCACGTGCCAAGGCCTTCCCGGGACTCCCGGGAGAGGCGTGGGAAGAAACGCGCTGGAGGGACAGCCGCAGCGGCCCGCTCCTCGGGAGCGCACTGAGGACGTTCATGCTCAGGACAAAACGTGTGGGTTTGGCTTACAGTTTGGCCTCCTCAGCAGAACAGCAGTCGCAAGTTGTCCATGAAGAAGAGTTTTGCTAGGAAGTGGCACTCCCGCTACCTGGAATAAGGCGTTTGTTGCGTAGTGATTTCTATGTCCATAACCTGTGAAACAACTAAGAAACAAATTGGCCCATGTCAGAACTCAAGTGGAGACTTCATGACCAATATCTTCATATTGCTCTTCTATGAAACCAGCCAGGATGCTGCATTTCAAAGACATCTCTCGACTGATACATTAGACTTGCAGCTTGCACGCAGCGCTCTGCCACATAACTGTATAACAGCATTAGAGGCCTTACATGCATCTGCATGTGACAAAGTTCCACGCACCCAACTTAATATTTGTAAGATACACCACGAAGTACCCACAGGATGTGCTCCATTCACATCAGTGCCCACATCCCGGAGTACTTCATCACGCCTGGAGCAACTGGCTCTGGGGATTGCCTGATGTGCGCCCGCACCTACATAAAGGTGCCTCTTACCTGAGCGCTGCATTTACCCTCGACTCAGCTGTTTACCAGCTGCCATTCTAAGGAAGGATAGTGTAAATAATGAGGAAGCATGTTTTCCCAGTTCTTAATGCTGTAGAATAATCCCTCACAAGTTACACCAGTGTTAGATTTGGTGCTTACTGCTGAGTACTTCATGACTTGTGGCAGAAAGACAACTGTAGCGCAGAGCGGTGCGCAGGAAGCGCTGATCTTATCTCACCACCTCTCAGCCTCTGCCTTCCCCAGCTCCTCCCCGCGCTGGCTGAGACCGAGCAGCAGATTTTTGCAGCCAGCGCTGCTCTACCCTCCTTCCTGCCCTTTTACCACATCGCTGATGGCAGCGGCACCTTGTGCTGGGCGAGGAGGAGCCGCTAGCCCAGGACAGCAGCTGGCCGTGGCTCTGGCGGCTGCAGGTGCTTCCGTCCTGCTCCCACCTGCAGCGGAGGCGGCCGGTAATCGATAACTCCAGCTCCCTCCCCTGTGCGCAGGGCGCTTTATGAACCACCAGCTATTTTGCAGAGGGAATTGCCAGGGTTTGGTTTATATTCATAGTTGTCCAACCCAGCGGGCCCTTCTCTGAGGTCCTCTCAGCTCCCTGGTTCGTTTAAAGCCAGTTTTTTCCAGTCCACATTGGGTGTCGAAGCCTGGAAATATATTTCTTAAGCCTTAAGCTATGTATTCTAGCTATTTAAGGCTACTAGATTATAATTTTGCTGCTACATAAACACGTACGTGGTGTTCTGAGGATCCCTATCGCTGCAGTCACAATTTGGACCCTGCATTAACTTTTGCTTTACGTGTATATGCGAGAAAGCAGTGCCAGGCTTGCTTTACAGCACCACTCTTTATGGATGAGGTAATTCAAGTCTGAGGTTGACATGCTCAGACAGGAGCCAAACAGTGGCTCAAAAATGCTAGTAGATACCCAGTAAACTCAGTTTCTTGTTGGGGGATCTCTCATTCCTACTTATAAGGACCCCAGATGAAAGCCCTGGCCTACAACACTGTTCTCTGCCTCAAAACTGTAGCATTTTAACCAGTGCTACCATGCAGCTGCGGCAAAACATAAAATGCATCTTCTAAGCACAAGCTGATGGATGGCAACACAGAGAGTCCTTCATCACCAGCAGCAGTACAGTTGCATGCAGTGGTGCCTTGCCCTAGTAGACTTGCTCTGTCCATCCCCCAGGGCAAAAATATGGAAAAGAAAAACCACTTACCTGCTCCTCAGGCCAAGGCAGCTCCTGCCCGGCCAGACATGGCAAGGAACCCAACACTCTCTCCAGGAACCCAACAGGTCTGTGTCGAGACTGGAAATAGTCTGAATTTGCAAACAATTAAACCAGAGCCTTGCTCTGCAGTGATAAGAACTCAGCGTGTTCTGATCTGTCTGATCAATCCGATTTTCCAATTAAGAGCGCTTTAAGTGCCCCTAAATATGAAGTTTCTTTACACCGCTGCCTTGGAACACAGTTTGTTTTAAATTCTCCCTGGCTAAAAAGCCTGGTGGTGCCGATAATCCTGTTATGCTTTGGGAATTACTGTGCGTCAATTGATTGGATCAAGGGATTAGAGCTGCAGACAGAGCTGGGTGCCCTGTACCATCGCTGCAGAGTTACAGGCCTGTGCAAGAGGCAACGCCAACACTCCAGAAATGCAGAGACAAGGCAGCAAGGGCATCCTATGGCTTTCTTGGCTTAACCTCTGAAAAACAAGCACCACGTTAAGAGGGATGCACCGTCTTCTCTCCAAAAACAAGCCCAAGGTGCCCTAAAAAAGGGGGCAAACAATTTTAGAGTCCTGCTTCTCTCATCCAAAGAACAACAGCTCTACCTAAATAAGCCACAATATCAGGAATATTTTTCTGTTGCAACAACAGTTCTATACGTTGTATTTGTTTGTACCTGCCGGTCTGTGGTTGCCTTCCCCAGCCCTGGCTGCACGGTCAATGCTGGAGTGTGCATCAATGTGGACATACGATTTCACAGGGGATTAACCAGGCAACTACCACATTATCAAACATCGTATCTGCAGTGTTTACAGTTAAATTAACCATAGGTAAAAGAACAGACTACTTTTCTAGCCCTACCTTTCTATCCCATAGTAAAAATTACCATTACTTTGTCTTCACTAAAATTTACAGTGGGAGCTTATATGTATTAAATACCATGCTTTAAAACCCAACAAAAAACCCACGCCTCTTCTTTACTAAAACATCTGCAGCTAAACTTGCTTCTCATCTTTGTGCATTAACTCAGGTCTCTCCCAAGTTTTTTGAGAGTGATTCAGCACTAATTCCAAAGCATTTCTCTGAAATTCTTTACCATGTAAGGGCACAGAAACTTCCTTCTTTTTCAGCATATTCTGAGGCAACTTGGAAATGGAGGGTGTTCAAAGCTTGCAGAGGGTCAATTATTTCAGTTCTGGGTTTAATCTTTGCCATCTGAGAGGGAATATGACCTGTTCAGAGAGGAGCATGTGTCAAGGCTCCAATTGCTTTTCCCAGTAATTTTCAAGACCTGTGAACTCAAAAAATCATCTACATCTCACAGGCCTTGCTTTCTATTATATACAAAATACTTTACAAAGTTACTATAACACAAATGCACTGTATAACTCTACAAAGATAAACCCATTAGTAGCAAAAACTGCTGAGACTTGCTGTGAAATATTAATCGAATTATGCTTCTGTTCCACAAAACATTCATAAATATTTGTTTGCTAACAAATATTTATTTGCAAATATTGGATTGTTTGGGGAAAGGAAGTGTTGCAGAAATGAGGGGCCCACAGCTCAAGCTTTCACAGACAGATGGAGGGAAGCTCAGAATTGTTTTTTATTTTTTTTAGGCAAAATACAAAATACCAAATTAATAAATTATGAATTAGTGAAACTCTCACATACTTCATATCTCACATACTATTAATAGCTCGCTCTTAAGATAAGAGAAGATCTCTTGGTAAACCATGTCCAGCCCTGTTATTTCTATCAGGTATATAAAAAATGGCTAAATAAAGTTCACTACATGAAAATTACATTTTAATACAGAATCAGTTACAGACTTTAAAATAAATGTATGGTCACCAATATTATAAAGGACCTTAAGAATCAATAAAAGACGTAAGTCCAGATACTAACAAGTGCCACACTTTGGGGCTAGGGATTGATTTTTATTGGCAAGCTGCAGTGCTGCCACAGGCATCAGATTCCCTGCTGACTCCATATAGATTTTGTGGAGCAGGGGTCAAAAATTCAGTCTTTAACAGCCCAGATGGGTTCCCCCATCCTGCGCGGGGGCTCTGATCGATCGAGTCTCTCCGTTCCGCACAGCTCCCCATTCACTCTGGGCAGCTGCTCTGCTTCAAATGATCACAGAATGATAAAGTCATTTCGTTACCATTAATATCCCATCAAGTTCGCTCTACTCATCCGTTCAGCAGCGTTCATAGAGCCACTGTGCACAAGGGAGGATAAAAACTCAGGGCCAGGTTTTCCTGCGTGACCTCGTGTCCCGCCGAGTGGGGTTTCACAGCTGCAATGGAAGAAACTGCAGCCCTGGAGAGCCCTTCCCTTCGCTTCCACAGCCAACCCGACCTATCCGCAGGGTCTGGTTAAGGTTCCTTTGCCAGGTGGAGCTTATACAACCACTATCGATCCCTGCTGCAGCACCTAATGCAATAAATCCTTTCTCCCATATAAATTACAAATACTTCGTCTTTAGCAAAGAAAGTGAAGCGAGGAAAAATAATACAAGAGAAATTTAAAAAATGACTAAAATTCAGTCTTCACTTTTACACAAACCCTTTTAAAATCAGCACGGATATTCTTGCATTTGTAATTACACACAAAATCAATACATTTTTACTTTTTCAACCTCTTCATGGTGGATACTTTATAGAAAGACACTTTCTTACTAGCCTAAGAGCTGAGTAATTAAAATCCGAATTATGGACTTGCTGAAACCACTGCAGAAATAAAGAAACACATGAAGCAGAGGTGCAAGGAGGGTTAGATTTCAAGGAAGCATTTAAGTAATTAAGAAGTCTAATGGACAATAACAAAAAAGGAAATATAAAAGCCATTTGGGTGGAAAGCAAGATAGAGAATGGCTAAGACACTTAAAATAGGAGATTATTTCTGCCAAATGAGGCAATATGTAATGACTCGTTATGGACTCATTAGGTGTAAGTGATATGACATACTTGAAATGTAAAAGGGGAAGAGACTGAGTGTTGACTATTAAGTTTTGCAGACGACAGATGAGGGTTGCCAACATATGAAAGGCCCATATGGACTACAAGAATTCAGATGTACAGCTAAAAAGAGGTATCACTAGAGCCGCAAAGGAGCTTCCATAATACAACGTGAAAAGGATGAAAATTAGCTAACCAGATGAGCCATAAATAGCTTTTCACAACTTCCTAGCAAAAGTAAGGGCAAGCGGGAGCTAAGAAGACCTTGGGAAAATAACTGCTGCTGAAACCAATTAGTGGAGTCTCAGGGTAGGTCTCAGCTCAGCCAGATTCAATGTTATCACATATTTGCACTGCTATGAGAAATTAGACTGCACAAAAGTAAAAATTTCTGGAAGAAAAGGAAGAGAAATAGAAAAATAAAATTTGGAACAAGTGACCATACAAGAAAGGAGGAAATGGTCTCATCCTCTCAAATCTGCAAACTCTGAAGAATTAAAAACATGAACATGAATACTGAGGACCTTTGAAAAAAATCATAACATAAAAATCTTTTGTGGTGTCCTGAGAGACCTGGGAAATGCTGAAGCAGATTTAATTCTTTAAAAACTGGAAACTCTTTTGCAACACTTGCAGCAGCTTAGCTCTTTTTCCTCCGAGAAGAATGTTCTGTGCAAAGTCAGGCCACAAAGGCTTTTTGTCTTTTTTTTTTTTTTTTTTTTGGATTTGAATGCGGTGCAGACATGGAGCAGAACAGGACAAGGTCCTGATAAGAAGTGACAACTGGCCATGGTACAGAGCCAACTCCTGTCCAGGGTCGTCTGTTGACTGATAGAATTTACCACCTTTATAAAAACTAACGTTTTAAGCTTTAGTAAAGCAATTCTGTGTGTTGGTTGTTAAAGTTATTGTCACTGGACTGAAAGAAAACAAAATTACCCAGAAGTGATGCTTGCAAAGTGCAAAGGAAAATACATTTCTGGAAAGCAATAACACAAACTCAAAGCTAAAACAGCAGATGAGAAGGACCGGCAAGAGGTGGAAGAGGAGCTCCATTTGGGACCGGCAAGAGGTGGAAGAGGAGCTCCATTTGCTGCCTTTCCTACCCTGCTTGTGGGGCTCTGCGCTGTTCTGTTTGGTGATCACTTACAGTATAGAGAAGGGAACACATTGTAAACTCATTTTAGTAGTAATGCGTCTTGTATCTTCACATGAAAAAGGCAAATTGGTACCAAACAGAGCAAAGGCAGTGGATGGTTTGTTCGCAGCTGCTTTCCTCCACTACTGTTGCATTCTGCTGGCTCTGGATCCAAGGCACTTTGTGAAACATTGCAAGAAACGTCTCTCTGCAGCTACCTTGTTTTCTGGTCCAAGACAGTCATGACAGACACCTGCAAAACAAGGAGAGAAGCAGAATTAAGAAACATGTGCACAGCTGTGTAATTAAACAGGGAAAAACTAATAATATTAAACAACCCAAATACCTCCTCAGTGCTGTGAGGTTCTTGCACTTCAGTTCTGGAATGACACCCACCTCCAAACTTCCAGTTGGACTGATCAAACGATGTAACTGCAGCACAAATGGCACCGTCAGCTCCACAGGAGCTGCTGACTTTTCCCCACACTCCTCATCCAGAAAGTGCTTCAAGTTTAACCTGCCACCGAGATAAAAATAATCAAGCTGTTGGCGCCGTATGTGGTCCGGGTTGTAACAGGCACTGCGGTTGTAACACGGCATCATCTCCTGGAGGCGGCTGAGATAACTACCCTAGAGGGTACAATTTTAGCTTAAAATTCAACAGCAGGTTCCTTTGCCATCACTCTGCCGGAGAGGGGATTCAGAGGCCACAAACTTTAATGTCTCACCGATTGCAGCCTCTTCATATAAACACACTAGTTCAGCTAGGTTTGGTTTTGCTAAACAAATTTTTGCGTCCCAGGTTTCACCAATTCCTGACCAACTCACTTGTGCAGCGTCTCCTCCTCAGGTTTCCCATTTCAGACTGCAGAAATAAACACAAAAATTCTACCTACCTCAAGCCCAGGAGGCCAAGCACCTATTTCAAGGGGAAAAAATACATCATCGGTGCACCCCAAATAGGTTATTGTGCAGTGAAAAACATTTCTGTATGTATGGAAATACATACAGTGTGTATGTACACTGTACATGTACACTGGGTATATACAAGCTATCTCATCCCCCTGAGTCACTAAGCCAGGACATAAGAGGAATCCAATCCAATCTGCTCTGATGAGCAAAACCAGCTTGAAAGCATCAAGGGAAACTTAAGTTGCACACAGTGCTCCTGATTCCATAGATGAGAGACTTGTTCTTGAAAGAATTTAATTAAGCAACGCATTTGGCAGATGATCAAATGCGATGGATCCACAGAGGATGGAAAAGAGTTGTAGAGCTGACAGGGTAAATGGAAAGCAGCGCTGCCTTTTAGAAAGATGTAACTGCTTGTTCCATCTGCAAGAAAAAAAAGCATCAGGATTTGGCTGCTCTTTCAGATACATTCCACTTCCTTTCATCTTAGGGGAGCGCTCCTCAGGCTCCCATGGAAAAGGAGATTTTCATTGGACAGGAATAAAAAAAACAAACAAACTGGGAAACTAATACGAAATTCAGCCGCTCTAGAAATCTCAGCAGAAAAACCTCCTCCCTTCCTCCACTCACCCAAGTCTCGCTGGCTACAAGCAGAGCAACATTAGGTAACACCAAACTCAGAGGAGCAGCTTTGCAGAGAAAAACATCTTAAAATCTTCCTTTCTAGAACTTTTATGAAAATGAGGGGACTGTAACAAAAACCAACTTCTTTCACCCAAATTGAAGCACATTCAGAGGTCAGTTTGAAAGAGGGAGCCTGTTCCCGATGGTACCGCTCGGTTTCTTATTGTGCTCCTGCAGCACAGACAGCAAGTGCCACTCAGCACCTTTCATCACCCTCTGAGGAGGCCTCTCTGTTCATTCAGGCAGCTACTACCACACGATGACAACACGTTATTCTCTATCCCTCAGAACTTATGAAAAAAGGAAAAAAAAAAAGGGAGAGAAGGGAAAAAACACATTTATGAGCAGGGACGCAGAGCAGCAGAGCTTTAAGGAAAGATCCATGATAATAAGACAGGATTAGACATACTTTATTTTGGAGCTAAAAAACACAGTGCCAAAGCGTTTCAGAGCTGGTGGCCCTGTGACAAAGAAAACGAGATGGGTTTTGAGATGTTGCTGTTTCTCCATTTCATTAGGGAACAGAGAGAAGCGCTTTCTGTGACCACTGCTGTTTGTTTCTAGCAGTGGGAGGGAAATCGTGGTGGGTGTTCAGTGGGAAATGCAGTGCAAAGTGTTTATTTACCCACCTGTGCTCATACTTACGCAGGCTAAAAGAGCCGGAGGACATGACAGGCTTGCCTATATCCCTGATGCGATCCCTGAATCCTCCAGTCAACAAGGAGGAATCTGCCAAAAAGCGAATTTAACAAAGTCAGGCGTCTTCTCAAGTGCATATGTGGCCATATGGTCTTCCATGCTCCGCGTCTGAAGTTCAATCCTTTCCTTGATGTGTTTTCAGGCACAAAGGAATAGTTCATGCCTTTCCTCCACGACGTGCCTGAGATTCTGTCATACCTAGAGATGCCCCGTGCCCAGCTCTGTGCTCTTACACACAACTCCATCAAGTACTTTAGGAACTTAAAAATATTCTCCATGACGCACTTCCTATAAAGGAAACCACCCAAATGCAGCCAGGCAAACTCCATATATTGCAAAGCAGAGATTCTTCGGAAGACAGACACAGTTAAGACGGATTCTGAAATAAATTGCAAACTATGCACGAGTTGAATGATTTCCACCTATCCCATTGCTCACAACAGGTGATTCTGGGGAGGCTGGAACACTAGTGCTTCTTGGGGTCCAGTCTCAGCTGCAGCCCTTGCGCATCCTGCCCTACAATCATGGGTTTGCCATAGGAGCACGTGGGCCTGTCCCACTGAGGACTTTTGAGGGATGACTATTTAAAATATTTACAATATCTATTCTCTAAGGTTTGCCTTGACTTGGCATGAGGTTGAAATAAAACAAAGGACTCAAAACTCTGCCAGAAAGAATCGTGGAAATGCCTGTTCCTAAAGAGACCCATTGCAAAAAGAAAGATTTTGCTTGTTTGCTTTTATTCTCTTCATGTAATTTTGAATAAAATTAAAGATATGTAATAAAAAAGTGAGAATTTTATGGCAATTTAGGATGCAGGAGTCACCTGCTATGAAAAATAAGCTGAGAAGCCAGCAAAGTCTTTGCTAGAAAGAAGCACTGCTGGACTCTGGGAAGTTCATCCCTTAGGTCCCTTCCCTCGGGTGGACAGAGCTAAGGTTCTACAAGAAAGAATTGTCCCAAAACGTTCAAGCCAACCCCTTGCCAGAAGTTATAAACCAGGGCAACAGAATGGGAAACCAGAGTGGGAGCCGTGCCTACACCTCAGCTGTTGTTGTGAAGAGTCAAGCACACAAATAGAAATGCATTTGAACCTAACGCTTTGAGCCGAGTTGGCCAAGATATGATGAGAAACAGAAATCACAGCCGTATTTTAAGCAGCTACATCCACCAGAGCTGCCCTCTGTGAGCCCTCAGTCTGCTTGCAGCTCTTGGATAATAAGCAGAATAACGTTTTTATCGGAGGACCATAGCAATCTAATTGTGCTGTTAGTGTCATAGAGCTGAAATATGTGGTTTAAAAGTTGTATTTAACCTCCTAAAAGCATATAACAAAAAACAAGAAAAAAATGAGAGAAAAAAAAATGGACAAAAGAGCACTGAGGGTCAGAAACTGCTGCATCTACCCTACAAACTCCATGGAGTTTGTAGTAGTCATTCCTCATTTTTAAGCAAAATCAGTCCCAAAATCTCATGCTCGTGTGAGGTGCTCAACTGAGCATCTGTCACTTAAGCTGTGACCTAGACACATACAAGACCTGGAAAGTGGCATTGGGGAGCACAAGTCTTGCTCACAGGGGTGTCCTCCAGCAAACCTCTCCCTGCCCGGCGTTACTGAGCGCAGGGGCTGCTGGCTGTTTACAAGCAACTTTCTACATTAACTGCTCAGCTCACAAACCCACCTACTTACCACATGCAGTTCATAGCACACAAATGCCAAACCACTTAAAGTGGAGTTTTTTTCCATAAGTGACATTTTTATGGTATCCCTACAGTACCACACAGATCACTTAACCAGAACTCCCTGTTAATCATTTTCCAAAAAAGAAAACATCAGCGCTCTGCAGAGCATGCTGGGCTGAGCAGCACACTGATGGATTATGCTGTGATACCTACACTGCAACATATTAAAACACTTGAAGAACCTTTTAACACAATATTTAAAATATACACTAGAGCCTGACTATACTTAAGGTTTTAAAGGTTTATAATACATAAGTATGGCAGTATGAATATTAATATAATCTAATCTTTCATTTTAAAGCCAGTTCTCTGGCTACTTCTGTTGACGTGTTCCAGGATTACAGAACTGGACCAAACAGTTCTGGAAGTTAATTCACACCAAGCAGCACAGTCACCCGTGCGTACCTCGAAGCTGTCGCTTCCCTTTATTTTGCTCCCACTGTCCGGACAATCAGCAGGTAACTATGTGGTGATTTCACATATGTCATACATATGCGCTCCAAATTACATCTGTACAAAAAAATAGCAAATAATTTTTTTAGATTAAATATTAGAAGAGGAAATGAAGTTGCATTCTTGGTCTTCTTCCATACGAGAGTTACCCTCTTGGGAAAGGCCCATAAAACAGTCACTTACCCCAAGACAATTCCATATGTTCAAAGGGAAGAGAAGAATTTCTTCCCCGCAGAGACGTGCTGGAATTGCTGGTGCCAGAGAAGGGGAAATACTTGACCGGCTGCCAGTGTCTGACCTCAGAGCGCTGCTGAGCAGGGCGCCGAAACCAGCCCCTGCACCCAAGCAGCTACCTCGTCCTGTTAACTTGTTCCACATCTCCCAGCTTTTCATCTTGCATTTCCACTGGAGGTTTTAGCCTTCTCATCTTTCAGTCTGGCTACATCTTCGCACTCCATCACCCCCCCGAAGTGCTCACAAACATGAGCAATATTTGCAGTTTTACTCTGCATTTCTAACTCTCATTCCGTAGAACTGACTTGAGCATCTGCATCCACGACCAAACTTGCACTTGCATTTCACAAGGTACATTTATTTATAATTCACTAACTCCATAAAATGCATCATTTTCATAAATTTAGGCATCACGAATGGAAGCCTGTAAACTCCTTTAATCTTTCAATGCGCGAATCACAATCCACAAAGCTCCATCTACGTCCTCATCTTCCGTTACCTCTGGAAGGCGTCTGGACACGCAGCTCCCAGCCGCTGCCCCGCTGCACACGCTGGGGGTGTCTGCAGGAGGCTGCTTCACCCCAGCACTGGAAACAGTCTAGACAGCAGCAATTCAGGAGGGCAGCTTGTCCAAAACAGTTTATAACCACCCTGTGGCAATAAAACCTGCTTTTCCAATTGTAGCCTGACACCCCTACCTGCTGCTGGCTGGCGAGAGACTGCAAGGAGGTTTCTGTCCAGTTTTCCAACTGCTTCACATTGGTTCAGTCTTAATTAGCAGGCTATAAACAGAGCTCTGGACCAAAAGGCATGAGATTGCACCCAAAACCCGTGGAGACGCTTTCAGCACAGCCCATCACACCATTCTAGATAAGTATCTCCCAGGTAGAAGAACATGGGTGGTTAGTTATTTCAAGAGAACTACTGAGATAAAAATCTTTGTTCTTTAGTTTCTTTTTAGTTAAAGAAAAGAAAAAATCAATACCACTAGAGATACCTGACTGCATTTAGATAGAAATAAAATTTATGCCTTCTAAATCATGGAGGGATATAAAATTTGCTTAAAGTGCTGTCAAACAGCTTGCCTGAGCAATATGTATTTTTTAAATATCTTTTTTTTGCCATCCTTTATTTGCCAACCCATCAAAAAAAAAAAAAAAAAAAAAAAAAAAAAAAAAAAGCAGTAAGCCAGTGACTTAAAATTAGAACATTTTTGAAACCAAAAACATTAACAACTGTGAACGAGAATCTACTCCCAATAAAATTACTGTGGTTTAGATATCCCTGGCAATGCCCCTGGGATTAAAGTCCCTTTTGTGCCGCTGGGGACCGCGCACAGAGCTCCTGCGCTGGCTGCTCACACAGCCCCACGGCTGCTGCACCCACCTTGACCCAAGGTGAGAGCAGCTCGGAAGCTCTGCGAGTCTGCTGGGATTCTGCTTCTTTGGGGGCTGTTTTCAGATCTGTGAAAATACTTTTTAAGCTATTGTATTTGTTATTCCAGCAAGTTCCTGAAAACCCTAAAAACAGCCTTCCCTTTCTCTCCATCTCTGCTGTTCCCGTCGTTGGGAACATGGGCAGAAATAGCCATGTAGAAATGGCAACAAATGTCCCCGTTGGGGCTCAGCAGAGTCCCCACGTGGCCTTGCTGCTGTGGGAATACGAGATATGAGACATTTTACCAAGGAGGGCAGGTAATGACAGTTACCTTTAATGACTCAGTCCAAGTATGGCCACAACTCTGAGTTGCATCATAGCAAGATCTCACTGCAGCCCCTTTAATTCAAGACATCGCTCTTGCGTTTTCTTGGGCAACATTTGCGGAATCAGCTCCTGGAAGTGCCTAGCAGCTAGACCTGCTGCTCAGTAACACTTGGAAACAAATATTGAGAGGGGAGAAGGGCTACCAACAAAGCCTTTCCCTCCTGCTCCCTTCCATGCTTGCAAAGAAAATTCAATAAATCAGTATATAGATAAGAGTTAAGGTTAACCCTGTCCAGTGGGTGGCAGATGAGAAGAACAGATCTGCATGTTTGGCCAAGTCTTCCTGTGAAGTCTCTCCACACCTCCATTTCTTAGACATATTCCACCAAACTGTCAAATGTAAAAAGAAATTGGGAAGTTAACTCGAGAGCAGCTGTACTGAAATTGTTTTAAAGTTAAACTTTTGTCACTTATGTAGTTAAATTTAATGTTCATCTTATTCTTAAATTTTCTTACTTACCTAATAATTAAACCGGATCTTTTGTTCAAAACAGCACCCTGTTTTGGAAACATGGAAAACAGCATAAAGTAAAAAGTCCTCAGTCCATTAGTCTTCCCCAAAATAGAGAACTTTTATCACCGATCAGATAAAAAATAAACATTTTGAAGCACACATTTGAGGTTCTTTGTCAAAAAATATGACCAAATTGGACTGCACAGGGAGATGCAGGGTAAAGATGATGTCACTTGTTCCAACAAAGCACCCACGTTCACGTAAAGCGATGGAGTGTTCCCCAAGCCCCAGACACTTGAAGCTGACCCTGCACCTACCAGGAGCCTGGGCTTGATCTGCCTTTCAACCTGTTTTACCATCCTCACCTCCTTGGTAAAGCTCCTCCCGATGGTTAAACTGCAGGATAACACAGGACAAGACCAAAATCCCTTCCCTACAGCAAGGATTTTCTCTGCTTCAGGACCGCACACCAGGGCTTGTTCCCTCCACACTTCACTGCAGAAATAGGGTGCCAGGAGCCCCACGCAGCTTGTTCTGTTCTGGTTTTGCACAGGGACAAGTAACTCTAGTAACTTCATTCGAGCTCTTCTGGCACCGGCCCAGCATAAGCAGAAGCACGACTCCGTCTTGTTTGGTCTTTATAAGGCTCCTGACCCGCCAGCATCAGCCTCTTTGGAAGGAATCCCACAGCCTTCAAGTCAGAAAGCAGAAAAAAATCTGACTTAAATAAAAAGTTCCAGCATGCTAAGCAGGTTCTGGTATGGCTTTGGCTTCTGGTATTGCTTTAGCATTTATTACATTTAAAAGATGTAGAAATGCTTGTTTTAAAGGAATCTTTATAGGGTCTAGCAAAAAAAAAAAACAAAAAAAAAAAACACTCTGGTAGATACAGCCTAACACTGAATCTGCCCTTCCTCCCTTTTGGGCAAATCACTTTTGGGCAAATTGCCTAAGCACTTTTTTTCTTAAATGGAAACCACAGTGCTTGCCTCACTGCTGCACGGGGGGATTGGGAGTTTTGATGACTTTTATGCTTTACGCTCCATTTAATGACAGATCAGAAGCAAATGTCTCCTGCAGTTTCTTAAAGCAGGACCGCCACGAGAGCGGCGATGCTGCGGGCTGCCTTCATCCTCTTTTTTCCCAAGGAAGCAGGGCCAGTCTGGTTATGATCATGGTCCTCCCTGTAGTCACCTACCTAACTGCATTTTTGGGCCAATTCAGTCATTTTTGGCCCAAACCTCCCAAATCTGCGCACAGAAACTTCTCAGCCATGGGGGCTGCACCTTACTGCCAGCAACCACAACAGCCTCCACGCAGGAGCACAACCAGCTTCCCACATCTGCAAAGCTTTTGTGCACTTCTTCCTAGATATCTATCGTGTGGATCTTTTGGCATCAATTTTTTCATTTGAAGAAAATAATAGTGGAAACTTGCAATAAGCAGGATCCATTTTTAGCAAAAAATATCAAAACTAATAGGTCTTTCAAAGAAAATACAGGAAATATTTAAGTCTAAGAACAACAGCAGCACACCTGAACATTCTCATAGGCACACTGGAAAAAAACACGATCTCCGAGCAGGTATCAGAGCATCCAACATCCCTTCCCAGGTCCTAGTGATGCACAGAGGAGATGAGGAGACAGGAGCTTCCAGCTTTCTAACTTATCCAGCAGAACCTGAAAGATTCACACAAACGATTCAGAAGATCCAAAACAAATTCACAAGCAACTCCCACTGCTAAAACAGAGCAGCTGCTAAGCACTGCTGTGCTACTACCATTCTGATAGCGGGGAAAAAAGTTGCTTTCACTATAATTTAAGCCAAAAACATAGGAGGAGATAGAAAACAACAGTTATTCCAGATATTTTGATGTAAGCTCTTGCCACTTTGTAAGAAGTTACTCAGCCCTGCCAATGACTCTAGTTATTAGGATCTTCCTAATTTTCCAGTTGGCAGGCAGTACCTTCCAGCCTAAAACCGACCTCCAGCACTTGCTTGATAAGAACTGCCAGATTCTTCTCTTATTGCCTGTCATTAATATTGTGCAGCTCCCCTGAGGCTGCCATTTATCCAGCTGCACAACATTGTGATTTAGATTACAGCGATAAATTGAAGGTTTAAAAATGCTTTTCCCACTGCAATTATTTCCATGAAGTTCATGTAAGTAACCGTGAAGCACAGGTAGACCCCGCAGCAACGTGTACAAGTATATTGCATTTCTAAAATCACAAACATTTTTGAGAACACTCTTAATTTTGTCTTCTGCATTTTTCTTTCCACAAAGCAGCCTCCTTCACGCAGGCAGGACTGGAAGCAGCGATGAAGCAGCCGATGCAGAACGTAGCTGTATCCGAAGCCTTTGTGGCTCAGATGCTTCAGGAGAGCAGACCCAGCCCAGGGAAATCCAAGGCCAGATGTAAACTTGCTGCTAAAAGCGCTAGGCTTGCCACAAATGTTTAGCTGTGATAAATAGAGAAGTTATTTAGAGTTTACGCCAGCATTTGTTTAGGCCTGCAAAGGCTTCTATAAAAACCAGTGCTTGAGAATGGAAACAGAAAAAAATCCTGCTTTAATTCTCAGAAATAGCTTGTCTGAGAGCTAAAACAGTGTTTCTCACATACATGATTGGTGCTAAAGTGTTGCTTGCTGAAGTGTTATACTCTGTCTTTTATTAACCAGAAGCGGAATGAAGAGGATGGCTGAGGCTCCACACCAATATTTCATGAGAGATCTAGAAAATAACGGTGCTGCCGTCGGGGCAGACGAGCTGCTTCTGTTCTTGTAAGGCCACAAATCACTGCACCTCTCAATCACAGCTCTGCTTCACTCCATTTCCATGGGCAACTATTGCTCTGCTCCAAACATAAAAAAAGGATAAATACTATGAAGTTAAGAAAAAAAAAGCAGGCTGCTACAAGACAACAGCACAGAACACATTAGAATTCAAATGTGCTTCTCAGCAACACCTACGACTTTTTTTTAAAACCTGTAGAAGCTCCTTTTCCCAGGCAAAGGAAAGCATAAGCTGCAGTAAAGGTTCTGAGTGATTCCGCACAGCTCTGAAAGTTGATAGATCTATTTTTATACTTTTGAGCAAAAGTTTAATACTTCTGAATAGAAGATTTAAGAATATTGTGTGTAAATCATCTACTGTTTTCTCTCCTCCTCCTCCAATTCTTAGAGACAATTCTGTTTAAATATACAGTTAGGTTATTAGCTACTAACAGCATCTTCTACTTGATGCCAAATCCTTTTTAAATTGCTCTGGGTAAAGTTTCATGCACCAATACTTGAAAGCACAACTCTTGTTCTAGAAAACTGCTAGTTTTCAGCTTAGCGAACTGTAGGATTTGTCCCTGTTCTCATGCACATCCAAGCCCATACAGTAAAATGAAGCCAGAAGCAGCCCCACGCTCAATGTCCTGCTCCAGTTCTCAGAGATGCCCATTTGCCTCCCTGTTCTTGAAACCAGGAAGTTTTTGCTATGCCAAACATTGGAAGACAGGAGCTACCAACAGTGTTCAAGAAAACTATTGCAGATCTTAGATCAGAAGGTGAAGATGGAGCCTTGCTGTCATTCCCTGGAAAGGGATTTTGCTCCTGAGCAAATATGAGTCCTATTAATTGCCATCTGCTACCTCATGCTCACTCTGTCCCTCCAGCTGGAGAAGGAACTTTGAGTGACATTACACCAATGCGGTGCTCATGATTGACTCGGGACACTTAGCTCACTGGCAAGCTCAGCAATAGCTGCTCCTCACTTCTGAGCACAGTCTGGTATGAGGATGCACCTCACGGCCTAGCTAAGGGCCGCTTGACACTTCAAGGAGCCCAAACGCCTCCTGTGGCGCTAGAAGGACGGAGGCCACAAGCTCAGACACCAGACGGCCTCAGTCTGTAATTTGTCGCCTTGCGCTCCAGGACAGCCGCATAGCTATTTGCAATGCCATAAAAAGGTACAAGAGACCAAGCCCTGCCCTTCTTGGTCAGTCCCGGCCCTGTAATTTGTGGCAACAACGATCCTAGTATAGCAGGAGGGGTGCGATGGCAGCAGGAGGGGTGCGATGGCACCACGCTTAGGTGTTCCCCGCGTGCCAGGAAGAGAGAGCAAATGGAAACGGCCACTTCAAGGGAGGCTGCAGAGCCCCACGCCAGCAGACCTTCCAGTTCATTAATCATCTGCTCTCAGCTCCGCTTTAGAAGCACTTTCCACACAGCTAATCTGCACTTAAATACTGCACCGTCCTTATTGAGCCATTTAATATATTACCCGACCGTTCGATATGGCAGAGGCTGAGATACCGTAGGGAACAGGTCATTCTAAGATCTCATCCTGCAAAACAGCTACCATCATCGCTGGGAGAAACACTTGGAGATGGCTGAATGCTAAATATGAAGCCTGTTCATAAAGAATACGTTTCATGACTAATTCAAGATGCTTTTTAAAGTAATAGAAGTAATGAAGTAAGGAGTTGAGTAATAAAGTAATAAAAATAATGAACAGCAACTTGAATGTACCTAGGGACGGTTCTTGTTTCGTATCACAAGTAACGGACTTCCTATCGCACTTCCTCTTGTTCATCTTTGCTTATAAGAGTGTGTCGTCTTCTGTCTTTGTCCGTTATCATCTGCAAACTTGTGTGTGCAACTCTACAAGGGAAAAAATAGAATACTGCTCACAAACAGTAAGTCTGTTTAACTGAGCAGATTGAGTGTTTTGAAAAGCAACAATGCAAATTTATGCTCGAACAAATAGTTTTAAACAGTATAAAAAGTTGTATAAATGTGGGTATGTACATGCAAAGAGGTCATTTAAACAGACTTTAGTCAGAAAATTGATCAACAGGATTTGTCCCAGCTGACACTTGTGTTAACTCCTAATTACTAGCAACTGTCAACACCATGAGTCTTCAGATAATATAGACATTTAATAATATAAACGTTATATATAGAAAGATAATATAAACATTTGCTTACACAAATATAGAATCCAGTGCTGTGTAACCTACAGACAACTGGCACAAGGAGGGTTTAGCTTCATGGAGGCTGCGAACAGGGATGAGCAGAGGGGACCCAAAGGCTGATGCAGCTCCCAGCTGAGCTGCTCTGGGGTCCTGCACAGGAGCACACCTCAGGGCCTGCTTCAAAAAACTAGTCTAACCAATACCTAAACATCCCAAAATGCAAAATATTTATCCCAAATTACAGAATAGCCTATAGTCAATTTTCCCAAATATAAAAACTGTTCTTCAAAACTTGAGCTTTGTTATAAACCTTTGATTATAGCACTTAGCAGGTGCTAATAAGAACCTATTACAAGGAGTCAGACTTGCACATTGTAAGACTAGATCCTAATTAGACATGCAATGCAATGCCTAGAGTACTATATTCACTAGACACGGGAGTATTTGGTTTCTAATAAACTCTGTATCCCAGACGTGCTGCACACCAAGCAAGATGACAGCACTGAGACAGTCTTTAATTTATGATTCTTTTGGAATACTTTAAACAGTAAAACCAGCTTTCATCCCTGCGCCTTTAAATCAAACCTTGCGGCATCAAGAAGCTTTTGTGCTAGTTCTCACCGTACCTCAGAGAAAACATAATTTTTTAAAGAAACAAACGAGGCCCGAGAAGTTGAGCTGTCAGCATTAACACAAGGCAGACCCAAGAACACGAAAGGGGATTTTTCATTCCCCAAACCCTTCGCAGAGGGCAGCCAACAGCCTTGCAGAGAGCCGCGAGCCAAGAACTGCTGGTAAGTTATGGCTCGTTAGGATAATTAAGCATAAAGTTTGTAAAGGAAATGTTAAGATGACTGTCAGTACCACAAAGTACAGGCAAGCTCCGTCTTGACGTAGCATTTGATATGGAGAACAGCAGGGCAATAAAAATTGATCTTAACAACACAGCCGGATGCTTTGTGCATACAGGGACGGAGACGATATGGCAGCTTATTCCAGCAAAAATGCAAACATGCCATAAAATGAGCAGGAGATAATTCAGATCTGAATTCATCTGCTTCAGTTGGGAGCAATGATGCCTGAAATTCTTACCCTGACGTTTTTAAAGGTCTGGTATGAACGCGGAGAGGTTCACGGGCCAAACTAGAGGCTGATACTTCTGTGTCCGAGACCAAGGACACCCCCCCAGCAGCAGCTTGTGCTGCTCCAAGTGAGGGGAACAGCTTTGAGTTTACCTCTTTTTCCCCTCTTTTTGCCTCCCTGGGAGTGCAGGGCTCCCAGGCTCTTGCTGCTTCCTGACCAAGCAAACTTTCTTCCCCGAGTAGCTGATTCGATGGGCTCCGCGCTCGGCCTTGGCTGCGTTTGAACAGCCGACGCCGTGCGGTGCATGGGGAGACAGCACAAACACCACAAAATGTTCCCACTAGACGTAGAGAAACACCGAGCTGATGTAATGTAACCCCAGATTAACGTAATCCCAGGTTAGTACCTCTGCCAACAGCAAGTCACCTCTCTGCAGTGTTGGGAAAAAGATGGGAAGCACGGAGCTCCCTGACGGCACATAAGGAAGGGAGCAGAAAGCCATTCAGTCTCTTCTCGATGCTCCTGATACACAACATGGAAAATAGATGGAGAAGTAAATCCTGACATACAATATTAAGTTAATCTGTAATCACAATGGACAAGTATCAAATAAAGCCTCTTAAAAACACCGCAAATTAACTCTACGAGCCACAGGCACACTGTGTTGATTACACTGATGCAGCACAGCCCTCTTCACTGCCTCCTTGCAGCCTGCTGCTCCGGTGCAAGAGCCTGGACAAGAGCCTCAAATGGAATGAAGTTCAGCCCTTCCAACTACCTTTAGGAGGAGCCTTTTCACTGCCCTTCCCTCAGCAGGGCCACAAGGACAAGGAGGAGGAGTTGGCCTAGCTCAGTTTTACCAAGGTGCTTTTCCAAAGGGTGCATCGGGTCACAAGACTAACCTCCTCCCTGGCAAATTGCTCCCTCCATTGTGACTAATGTTCCTCTCTCCTTTTCCCTGCCTTCCAGATCTGGAATCGTCCCTCCCTGGCAGGGCAACGGGGCTGCAGTGTCTCCAAAGCACGGAAAGGTCTTCACTGCCACCAGGGAGCTCTTTTGGATACTCACCCTCGTGTTACAAACCTAATTCACCAAATTGGTCACCCAGCTGCTAAAGGGAAGAAAACCAGCCCACAAACACCCCCACGTACCCAGGCTCCTATCTGGTACACAAACGTATCACTTCAACCAACACACTGACCTCGCTCATCATCTTAATCTGAAAAATGTTCATGTATTCATGTCTTCCAAAAGGTCACAAATTCCCCATAACTGGTTTATAGTTTACCTAAAGTACCACCAGCACTTTATTTGTATCATATTTTAATTTATATCATTCTGACAGATACAATATCCTTCATCAAAGATAAGATCTCCAAGCTTTGCTTTCTAAATGAAGGACCATTCAGACTCACAACTGGGCAGTGCAGGACATGGTGCTGGGCTCAGCACCATGTGAATTGTAGATGTTTTCCAGCAGCTCTGGAGATAGTTTCGTGAGTGAATTAAGATGTTGTGAGAGGTTTTTTGTAGGAAAAAAAATTATATATATATATATATATATATATACACACAGAAAATTCCCAGCAAGTGCCCCACAGTTTCATGATGTGTTGGTAGTAAAGCCAGATTAAGAAACTACATCTGGGTCATCTGTTCTGTCCTGGTGCCAAAACTGATGCCCAAAGGGATGCGCACTCAATGGTGTCTCACCACATGACTCCTTCACCATATATAGAGGATTTTAGTACATATTGGACTCGGGGATTTGGAATGGATTCTACAGGTACATCGTCTTGGATCACCCCAATGGGAGAGAGGAAAGTTCTCAGTCTGACAGCCGAGATCTCCTACCTCAACCTCACGTGGTTTCTGATGAGTGGTGAACCCAATGATCTCTGTGGTCCAACTCGCAGCCTTATCTGAGTAGGAAGCACCGAGCTGGCCTGATACTTGGGTTTGTGAAGCCAGCAATATTTCAGAAGAGGATAAAAACCACCAGCTCATCCCCACACTCGAGTCTAGACCTCGGGAAATGACAGGCTCCATCTTCCTCGCTGACAAACCAACCCTTGTGACTCTGCTGTTACGGAAAGTTACCAACACTCCAATAATTTCTTAATTCCTAGCTTTAAAATGCCCCAAACTAACCATTTCAATAATTCTGTGGTCTGAGGGGCAAAAGGCATAATGCCTCCCTTTTAGTTTGCTTTTTTTCACTGTTGCTGCAGCTAATAATGCTGTTGAGTGTGGTTAGTGACACCGGCACTTTGCTTCAGAAAACTATAATTTGAAAACATGCTTGTGTTTTTCATTATCTTCCCTTCTCCAGGAATGAGTTCTGTGGAAAACAGAACCAAAAACTGCCTTCACTTTGTTACTCCAAAAGGTTTACGGCCAGAATGACAGAAACGAGAGCTTACAGCCCTGAATTAAAGCATTCACTTCCCTGATTATTTTTTCTTTTCCTCTCAAGGGGGACCTAATTCCCACCCCATTTACTGTGCATGCCTGATACAGTGCTTTGCTATTAAATTATGAATAGGGCAAGGCTGAAAGCAGCTGCATTACAAGGGCAAACCCCATCGAACCTGGTACCGCTGCAGGCACCTCTGAACACGCACAGCCTAGAGAAGGGGACACTGAGGACCTTAGAGAAAGTGGTAACTCCAGCACAGCCCCAGGGAGCACCGAGTACAACAGGTGGACAAGAAAGCCCTTCTTTCACCTATCAGAACGTGGAGATTTCTCAGCATTTTTGTTTCAGCTGCTGTGAGACAGGAGAAAGGGGCCCGAGAATGAAACTCTCCCACCCTTCAGCTGTCCAAATGGAAACACAGACCAGAAGAAAAGCGTGTCCGATAACATGGTCCGACTCCGACTGCCTCCCCAAGCATCAGCGAGCAGCGTAGAGCCGCCTGTCCTGCTCTTTTCCATTCACCCAGCCCAAGACTCGCTGAGAAAAGAAACACCTTGTTTGTAATCCCCCCTCAGACCCTGAGGGAAGAGCAGCCCCAAGTTTGTGCAGCTGCGCTTGCTCCAACACCGCCGTTCCCGCCAGCCGCCCGGCCCTCCCCGCAGCATCCCGGCCTTCACGTTCCTCGAGGAGCGCCTGCTGTATCCCAGCAGTCCCACAGGGATGCGCGGACAGGACTTGAACACCTACATGTTCAAGTATTTAACGAATTAAAGGATCACAAATTACCCACCACATTTAAATAGCTTTAGTCTGCAACGCTTGCCAAACACTGGGACACTCCAACAGCACCTAAACACCACCCAAAGAGCAGTCTGCACATCTACAGTGCAAAGTACAAGTGTCCATGGCAGAGATGTTTTATTTGAATATAATAATTTAAAAAGGAAAATTCTTTGGGCATGGTCTGCCCCCGTATTGTGAAGCCCTTCAGGAAATTCCCAGTTTGTCTTGAAAAAATGGATTGGGAAAAACATATCGGAGCATCCCCAGTCGCTCCTGGGGACGAAGCAGCCCGTGGAGGCAGCGCGAGAGCTTTCCACTCCGCCAGCCCCGCGCCCAGGTGCTGCCACCGAAACAGCGAGCACTGCAGTTATAGTCCCGGGGAGCGTCGCCGTCACCACCGCGGGCACCGGTGCTCCCCTTGCCCAGGGTGGAAATAGGAGCTCCCGGAGCGGCTCGCAGCTGTGCAGAAACTCTGCGTTCTCCCGGCTTCCCTGTAGCTCCGAGCAGAGCTAACGATCATGGGATTAATCGGAGTGACCCTTGGCGCTAAACCAGGGTTGGCGAGAGCAGTGCTTGACACAGAGCAAACGAGGGAGCGAGTGAGCCCGGTCTCGTGGCGGGGCAGCGCAGGGTTCCGTGGACCAACACTCACCAGCAGAGAAGGGTCTTCTTGCCCTCAAAAAGGGGGGTGAAACAGGGGCTCTGCTTCAACATCAGTCGAGGCTGTTGAAGCTAGTGAAAAAGTTCCAAACCTAAACTTAAGAAAGGCAAAATCTGCCCCAGGTTTTAAAAGGAATGAGTTTGCAAACCAGGTTTTAGCAGAATCAACAGGCAAAAAAAAAAAAAAAAATACAGATCAAAACACCTCTCATAGCCAAACACACTTGCAGGTTCCAGCCTTTCCACGAAGCCCACCAAGAGCCTTCCCCGCCTCACAGCACAGGCTGGATTAAACAGAGGTTGTAGCTCTTTGAGAATGGAGCACCAAGGTTGGACGGCTGGTAAGTCCCAACCAAGACAACTGCAAAGAGAACCAGTAAGAGGGAGATGCCATTTAACCCCCTCATGGGGCTCGTGCTGCTTGGAGGGAAATGGAGCAATTTTCCCTCCTCTGTTTCCACAGTGCTACAGTAGAACAGTGTCAGAGCAGGGCTGCAGCCTGCTGGAGAGGGCAGGTTAACTAAAGCTCACCCAAAACATCTCAGTTATTTCCCTGGGCATCGCTATCTCGTGTTAAAGAGCATCTTTGCAGAAATCCTCAAGATAATGCTGTGTTTAACTGCTGTTGTACAAAAAAAAGGTAGCAGGATAGGAGGATAAAACAGTAGAAAGGTACCTACGGAGACCAGGATCCTCAGCGAGTTTTCTGACAAGTCATCAAAGGGCAAACAGGAGCAGAGTAAGGACACAGATGGGCCAAACCTCGACCATCTGCAGATCAGCTTGGATGTTACTGCTCAGCAACCTATTTGATATCAGCACTAATATCAGTATCTCACCGCAGATGGAGGAAGCAGACACACATAGGCAGGGTGAAGCACCCAGCTGCAAGCATTTATCTTCATAAGGCTGCTGGGCTGGATCTGTGAGTGTGCACAAAGGTCTACAGGAGATAAAATATCTCATTTTTAATCAATTTTTCACATTCATCTAGATAATTTTTTTCATCTTAATCAAATGTCTTTCATGTACTTTTTTTTTTTTTTTAAATCTATGCACTCCAATCTCAGATGCTCTCTAGGGAAAAGCCCCTATTCAGCGAAGCAGCAGTGTCAGAAACGTTTTCTGGACATTGCTCCACTCAAGCCGGTGTCAAAAGGGCACAGCCCAAAGCACCTTTTCCCAAGGGGGGCCCCTTCCCGGGCCGGCACACGGCGGCCCACAAGGACACCCGGTGACCACAGGGCAGAAGGGCTGGGGACAGAGGTGACAGCTGCACAAACACATCCGCGACGCCGGGTTTCACCGGGACGGGGAGATGCTTCTTTCTAACCTTTCTGAACCATCATCCATAAAACCTCCTCCTCTGTTTCCCAGAAAAACCTAAACCAGGATCCTCTCCAACCTCTGACTTCATGCAAAAGCCAAACACATCATAAAATGAGGTCAGACTTTGCTTGCAGCAAGTTTCATAAAACCTCCTGACGCTGCTTAGAGACCGGTTTTGGTTTTGCTTTCTGTCCCGGCCTTTCTCACGAGCACTCGGGCAGCTCTCAATTCTAGTATCCAAATTACAGAGCAGCCTTGGCTCGGTTGACACTGCTCCATGCCACCCAGCTCCCTGGCGTTATAGAATATACACCTATAGCATAAACATACAAACAGTGCGTACCTGATAGCAGCAGCTTTTCCCTCTAGCCGTGTCACCACGCGTGTCGCACCTGAGTCACAGCAGGGCACTGCGCTGCCGGGTGAGCAGCCATCTCCGATGGGATCTGCAGGAAAACAGGGACACGGGAGAGGTTAGCCCTGAGTCAGCACCATGGAGCAGCCTGAGTCACCGCCGGGCAAACGGCACCGGGAAACGCCACATGACAGGGATCCTGGCGGGGATTTCCTCCCTCCCGTTCCCCTCGGGTGCTTGCGATCTCTTTCATTGCAGAAAATGATTAAAGGGGCACTGCACAACTCCCTCTTCCAGGAAATCAAATCTTCGTTAGAAGTTTTAGGTCGCAGAATCATGATTCTTCGAAGTTACACTTTGTATTTATATAGTAAACTGACATCGTGTCCTCTAAATCCAGTTGCTATTGAAAAGCATAGTGATAGAAATGCTGTTCAATACGTATTTATTTAATATTAAACTGTGTGTACTTAGGGAAAAAATGCACCAGGGATACTTTGCCTTGTAGGCATGGTAGTACGGCGTTCGCTCGTACGGATTACAGCGCTCATCTGTGTCTCCAAAGTGCGTGGAGAAACACACCTCGCACTCGGGTAACAGAAACGCAGCCGCTGGGGGTGCCGTTAGCTCCACGCGAGGCCTGGCTGCCCCTTGGCAGTCACAGGATGGCAAGAGCTGCTCCACGTCCCTGCAAAGCTCTCCCGGGGGCAACCCCTGCAACAGCCCCATTTCTCCTCTGCCCTTTCTGACCGGTTTCTCCTGCTTTATTATAAAGCAGGACGTAAAAGGCTGCACATGAGGAGTTAGGAACCGAACGCACTGTACCAAGAACATAATAGGATTTGGGAAAACAGGAGCAGTCCTTGTTCAGTGATCACTTGCTCTTTTTGCCCGGCTTGGGGTTTACTAGAAAAACTCAGGAAAGCGACTTATGGAGCAGGGCAGCTGATCACGGTGCAGGCACCAAGCACAGGGACGCGTAAAGCAGCCCCTAATTGCAAGAGCCACCAAGTGACTCCCTTCCCTTTTGGTCTGGGCCCTATCAGAAGGGAAAGGGTAACAGCTAAGCTAATATCATGCACTTGCTAAAGGAAAACGCGTTTTTCCTGCCGTTGCCCCAAACCTTATTTGACAACTCGCACGTTAACAGAGAGAATCAACATTAGAAAGCAAAGGTCATCTGAAAACTGGCGATCTGCTCGTCTGCATCCCTGCCAAGGCTCGAACAAAACCTCTCTGTGCGAGGAAAAGCCCCAGCAGAAGCCGAAACAGAAAGACAGCTCAGAAAGGGCCTGGGGCATGAAAAGGCAGCATGAGGCTACAGATGCCAAAGAATGTTCAGATCTGAGATCCAATACCCTCATTCAAAAGGGTGCCCATCCCACAAGGACAGTTGATTTCATGATGTCCCATTATCTTCATATTGAGGGGCATAGACACATTTGCTTCTATTCCCTCGCTGCTGCCAAAGGCAAACCCAGTTCCTTCCCCAGCTACAGAGGCAGCAGCTGTACGAGCCAGTGTCCCCTACAGGGATAAGACAGACTCGGAAGCCTTAGTCATTGCTCGAGACAGAAGGATGAGCAGCTCGTGCTTCATGCAGGACAGCACGGCCCATTTCGCAATCGACGATCTGAGGGAGGTGTGATGAAACAGGGCACCGCATAACCGGACCTTGAGCGCGAAAACCGGCTGAACTCTGTGCTGTGGCTCCGTTTGACTTCAGAATTCCTTCTGGATAAATATACACACGCACACACTAAAGATATTTTCCTGCTGTCCGTACACGCTCGCATGCCGCAGTCTTGCGCAGTTTTGCTCGGAGTGTCTCATTCCAGGCGTTTCCCCGCAACAGAAAGTCACTCACACACAGTCCCGTGTCCAAAGAGGTTTGTGTGCCTTGGCCAGGACCGTGCCGGCCCATACGGAGTTGAGCAGGGAGCTGAAGCCCTGTGCACATGCAGAAATCAAGCAGATGCAACATGCAATTCGGTGCACGCTCCTTGCAGAAGGGCAGTGGCTACGGATCAGCAGCACTGTAGCAAATGCAACCTCTGCAGCCCCAGGTGTGGCTCCTCTTATCGTCATTCCGCTTGCCCCACAGCTGAACTTTATCTATTAATATGTAACAGTGAGGAAAGATTTGCTCCAGAGACAGCAACGCATTCACACACAGCAGGTAACCAGGGTTATTTTCTTCCTAGGGAAGCAGAGATCACGTAACAGCCCTCCTGGCCTCCAGACACCTCATCCACCTAAACGCGCTGCCCCATCTCGGGCTCGCCCAAGATAACAGCTCCCAAATCCACAACATCGGTGCAACCAGTATCTCTTCACTCGCAGCGATAAACAAGACATGAATCTGAATCCCAAATAAATATATTGCTTCTATTACCTATGCCCCAAGTACTGAACATTGCTACTAAATATTCCCAATATGATGGGATTATGAGGAAGCAGGACCCAAACACCTATGAACTGCTTCCTGGCAGGGTGTTGACCACACAAATTCAGTCTCCTCAACTTTCATCAGGGCAGAACGTTTTCAGATGCACAAATCTGGGTGTATTAATCTCATCCTGAGGTGAAAACAGCCTGTTCAAGGGAAGGCTGAGCCCTTTGCATAGGTCTATCAGCCAGCAGGGATAACGGGGTGGAACAGGCCCAGCACCACCATGTTCTCTCCTGTTGCTCCCACAAAGCCCTCACATGTGGATGTATTTGCTACAAAGTGCTTAGATAAAAGCAGTCAGCACCTTTACCAGGCTGGACCTCTTCCTTCTTACCGCAGTAACAGCATCCTTAGCTGGAGTGTCAAGGAAAGGTGGGCCTAATCTCCTGCATTTTCCATGCAATAACTCAAGGAGAAAAGGGATTTCCTCCCATCACCTTTTCCCTAGGACAACGGCAACCAGCTGCCTGCTACACAGCAGAACAACCTGCTGCTCCATACACAGCTGTTTGGACCCTTTGCTAAGTAGCTTACATGCTGTTCTGGATCACAGCTAGAATTCTGAGCAGCTTTGCAGAGTAAAGCTTGAAACCGGGGAAATGATGTATGGATTAAGATACACACGCATGGAAACGAGCCCCACCATTAGTGCTCTTTTGTAATTAAATTAGTATGTCACTGTGCCAGGGTGCTGGAAGCACTTAATGTCTCAAAGTCTCTCCACCCAGGATGGATTTAGCAGTTTACAGGAGCTTTTCTCTGCACCTCAACAGTACATTGCAGCTTTAATGCAGCTGCTTGGGTGTGCATTAAAACCTACATCACATATTTCTGTATCAGTGATTTAGTCCTGAAACCCAAGCTAAAACGTACAGCCCACGTAATGTTTGCAGGCCCTGAACTCCAACCCATGTCAAGTGTGGGGTAAAAACCCCTCACATTGACTCTCTCGTCAATCATGGCACGATCTAAGATGCAAAATTACAATCCTGCGGTGCAGAGTAAAGAATTTTAACGAAGAGCTTCTTTATTGTTTTCCTTTTTGTTGATGTTTTTGCAACATCATCATTAAAATAGTTTCATAACTTTCTTCTAACAAAGCAATAAATTCCAATGCAGAGGACTTTGCCTGGTGACAAATCACTACCTGGATAGACTTGATTTACTGAGGTTTTCCAATTGCTGCAGCTAAAATCTACATAATGTTATTTGCAAAAAAAAAACAGAAAATTACTGGTATTTTTAAAATACTTCAACTGTACCTTAGTCTGCAAGGAGGGTTAAGAAACCAGGGGGAACGGTATGAGATCCCTTAGAATCCCGTAAGCAAGTCTTGAGAATGCCAAAACCACCGAGATTTATCAAAAGAATTTAAGGTGTCATGAGAGTGCTCTAAAACCATTTCTTTGTTTCATATAATGAAAGGAATTAGCTCATCCTAGCAGATACTGCTATCATTTTCCCTTCAATTTAGCTCAGTGCAACGGAACAAACCCATCTTCCTGCCATGCTGCTTTCTGATGCCACTGCAGCCATTGCTCCATCACCCCCATGAACTGACACCTTTGGGGCGTTTCTGAAAGCCTGATCTCACAGAGCATGAAGGCATTTCTGTTGAATAAAATCTGTGCTGAAATACCAAGTCCATCACTAAAAACTTCAGTAAGTTCAGGAATTGGGGCCTATTGGCATAAAAGCCCTGTTACCCAAAATTCTACTTCTAAAGAGGGGATGTGAGATCCTGCAGAAATAAGTACTAAGCTCCTGCAAAATTTGAGCAACTTGCATTCACATTTTACATATTTTTCAATCCTTAGTTTCTATCAGGCAAACACAGGTAAAAAGCATAGCAAATATTCTCAATATCCACACAGAACATGGTTCTTGAATTCCCCTAATAAGGCAGAGTTTGTTTAGAGTGGCCCTATGCATCACTTCTCCTGCCCCCTAACACTGCAATCCCAGGGGAGGTTTCCAGCATTTCTGCTATTTGTGCAAAAATAGAAATAGAAAAAAATGACTTTCAAAGTGTCACTCAAGCACATCAGCATATTGATTGAATATAATTTGATTTAGGAGTCTTTAGAAGAGTGTGTTGCATTTCCCCTTAGGAGAAGACCCCACACTCTAAA
The DNA here is from genome assembly GCA_034781795.1 of Crypturellus tataupa. Taxonomy (NCBI): domain Eukaryota; kingdom Metazoa; phylum Chordata; class Aves; order Tinamiformes; family Tinamidae; genus Crypturellus; species Crypturellus tataupa. The sequence goes on along the minus strand of JAWLRI010000461.1, from coordinate 88,940 downwards.
GCAAAGTCTGCACAGGCTACACCTTTGGGACAGGTAAACACTACAGGAACATTATCAAGGAAAAGGTAAGCAATAAAAGCACAACACATAGAGACCACAATATACATCAAAACTACACAAACTAGTTAAGAGTGTTCTAGTCATATACTTAGTCTAATGCTTCTTAATAAGCTGCAAATTTTTCACGCATTGGTATTTGCTGCGTACGAGGACTCTGTGCGTTGACGTGGGTGGAATACCTGCTGGCAGGGAAAATCCATTATAACCCATCACAAATTCATCTTTACCACCTACTCCACCATCAATTTTCTGTTATGCTACACATTTGTTCACTGCAAGTGTTTGTTTCTTACCAAGGCATTTCAACTTAGAAACTATATGTTTTTGCACCTCCAAGGAGCTCTTTTCAAAGAAAAAGAAAAAAAAAATCAGTCCTATTCCCACATTTTTAGTTCATAGCAACTATACTCACAGATTTTTGTCTGTCTTAGGCTCTTTTGTAAATTTTATTTATGTTGACGCCCTTCCTGGGAATATAGAGAAGGATGAAGAATTAAAAACTTTACCATAAAGCTGTGGTTTATGACATAAGTATTACAATATTAACTCGTTTGCAAGAAAAACTTGCCTAGTCAATATACTTACATTTACAAGTGCCGCAGCACACGGAACACTTCCTGCAAACCTTGGCACATGATTTAGTGCTCAAGGGATGAAATCTTTTCCAGATGAGATACAAGGAAGATGTGACCCTCGTTTTCTAAGCTGGGGTTTTATTTTTTATCTCCACACTTAAATTTCTGAATGGGAAGAATGTTTTTAAGTTCTTTTTCCTCCTATTTTCCACACATCTGGGGTCGGACGGCAGTTTGTGGATGTTTTCAGGATCAGGGTTGCTCTTTTCACTCCTTGCAGCTTGGTGCCTACAGCAAAAGGAGCAGCTTGAAGGTCCTCAACCCAAACACTCCCTTGCAAACACGCAGCAAAGCAGCAAACAGCCCCGTTGCAGCGTATGTGACTGCATGTCCTATAGGAACATGTGACAGCTGCACTATAGGAAATACCTGCATACAGTGTGTTTATACATTATTGCACATGCTTTAAAACGACATATCCCAAATGCCACCTCTTGGTTCTGCAACCAAATTCAGTGCAATCCCTTTCAGACAGGCAGTTTTGTGCCTGCAAAAACAGCTCCCAGCTGACGCACGGGTCAGGTTTGCTGCCTTCCTCCCACTCCGTGCTCCGCTCATCCCACATCTCTAAACCCAGAAACCCTGTGTCGAACCTGTGAAGTTGGACAACGAGGTGGAAACCTGACCATGCTTTTTGCTAGGACAATTTGCTGACATTTTGATGAGTCTGATCCACGCACGGAGTCCTCCAGCCCCCTGTGTGAAGGTGGCTCGTTGGACCAGGGGGGACGAGCAGGCAGAACAGGGAGGATCTGACTCCTCAGGTTGGCTGTGAAGCACATTCATCCTGCATTAAAATAAGCAAATAAATGCAAGTCACACTGGCAGCAGGCAGATATTTAGCAGCCCCCGAATGCTCAAGTCACACCGCAGACCTTTAAGCATCCCCAACAGTGACCTGCACCCACACGGGGTAAAATCCTCTACCTCCGCTGGGGGAGGTTTCGTGCGCAACATTCTCGTGCGCTCAGAAATAGCTCTGCAGCTCCGTGCACGCCTGCTGCCTACTCCTAATCAAGGCAAATTAAATGGATTTTGAGCATATTTCTTATTAAAGAAGGTAATTTGCTCTTCATATAATTACAGGGGTTTTTTTGTTGTTATTTTTCCAGAGAGGCTGAAGAAGTTATCCTCACCATTTGCTTTAAGCAACATATTCTGCCTCTAGCTTAGTGGGAAGAGTCCAAATCCTCCACAGGGGAATTCAAACCAGGTGCTCCAAACTGCAGCTGGAAGACTCAGGAGTAGCTGACAGCTTAAAGAGAGGCACCTATAGTGAGGATAACCCTGCAGCCCTTTTCCAGTATGAAATCAATTGCATCCCCAAAAAATTTAGCCCATGCTGTTCGTTTTTAAAATTTAAAACCAGAATATCACATGCATATATTGATAAAAAACACCACAAAGAATTTAATGATTTTTGCAAATCTCCTAGGGAATATCAGTGCTGTTATCGTCCAAGTTCCTTAGGTAAACTTTGTACTTCCTACAAAGATAAATGAAGGATAGTCTCGGAATGCCCACATACCTCGAGTGCAGAGCTTTTTAGCTGTGCCCTCCATGAAGCCACACACAGGTGAAATTTTTTTTTGCATTATAAGACCAGAATTTCCCTTCTGCTTTTATAAAGTGGATAAACAAGCCTAAAAATCACTACAAATAAGAAATGCAGGAGAGGTTGACATCCTAAAGCGACACAGAGGCCACACTTACCCACTCGCTTCTGCGGATAAGGACACAAATGAAGTCTTACAGGGAGAACATAGACTTTATCCAGAACTCAACCGCAACAAGTCGGGAAAAGGAGAAGTGCCTCCTGCTTGCAGGGGGGCTGCAGTATCTCCTCAGGGAGAGCCGGGTGCAGGTTTGGAGGGCAGGGAACTGCTCCGAGATGCCGGCTGGGCCTCAGGAGACCGAGCGGAAGAGCACCCTCACGGCCACTACCTTGGAACAGCTTCGCAGAACATTTTGTTCTAGACCTGCTGTAAACAAGCTGCAGTGTGATGTGTTTTTCATTAATTGTGCTTTACAGTAAATCTATAATGAAAAAAAAAATCTGCTACAACATTCTAGATCTTTTAAGCAATATCTGTTGCTTCTACTGCAGAGAATCCATCCATGCCCAAACACAGAACAGGGCCATGCCAAGACACTGGCCAACCTGAACCCCCTCTAGGACTTTGAAGCGCTTATCCTTGAGCACGAAGACACCAAATAGGTAACAAGGAACAGACTTAATGTTTCTGAAGCCCTTAAATTGCTGCGAAGGTGTTTGGAGCCTCCAGTTTTTTCTAAAAGGTTAATGGGAGGAGGGGGGGAACAGCAACAAGAATCCATCGTGCTGGCATGACAAACGCCACACTAGTTACTAGTGGAACGCCTAGAGCTGCTTTTCCATTTTCTTGTCCACCGTGGAAAAACACAGACCCCCTTTTATCAGGGGAATGATATGAAATAGGATTCATCACCAGTCAGATGGGAAAAATAAATTGTAGAACGTGCCTACCAAGAAAATTATTAAGATAAAGTCACATTTTAGGGTTTTTTTTAAATTTAATTTTTAAAATTTAATTAAGAAGTGTGCCGAGTAGAAGGTTCCTTGGCCCTGCCCAGCACACAGCTGCTCCCCTATCCCCAGTGCAGCCCTCCTGCTGCCACGGCGCTCGGAACCCTCCGGAGCCGCCCGCTCCGTGCCCTGAGCTCATCCGCCAGAAACCCGGGATTTTCTGCGTGCGGAACAACACACCTGGGGCCGGGAGCTCCAGCCGTCCCCCCGCCCTCTGTGCAAACAGGCGGTTTCGTGCCTGGCGCTGCCTCTCGCCGGCAGGTTCAGGTCCGCTTCTCGCCAATCCCGTGCCTGGATTCCGATACTCGCACACGCCGCGGCGATAAAACACAACGTGAACAAGCAACAACATTACGTAAGGGGCAGTACAGTTGGGACTGAGGCATCCCCACAGCACCCAGGTCAAAGCAAGGCAGGTTTTTCTTCCTGGAAATGAAGCCCGACTGCAGTCATGGTTGGGAGCAATCTGTGCTGCTATTTGTACGTCCTGATAGCACAGCCAAAGCATTTGAAGCCGACCCAAAAAATAAAAGTGACTGATACCCTCCCTGTTTACATTTTTGGATAAACAACTGTTTGCAACAACTAAGGGAAAAGGATATATTTTTAAAAAGCCCCTAGAGTTTAGTTATCTGAGAAATAATCCTAATATTTTACCCCAGCCAAGGAGCTCTACAGCACCAGGGGTGCAATACTCATGTGGATACCCTGATATCTCACCATGGTGTTGGACACTGCTCTGTGCTAAACCCTACAGACCCCTCTGGTGCCCCAGACAGCAGCTCCGTCACCTCTCAGCAAGTCCATGTTTAGCAGAACCGCACATCCCAGCCGGTTGCAGGGTAGTTACAGACCTTAACTCTTCCCAGGTGAGCAGCAAAAGCCTCATTCCTGCAGCTGCAGTTGGTGGCAGCCTGAATTCCTTGCCCTGATGCTCTCCAGCTGGTTCTTGGTGAGTGGTGATGGAGCAGCGACCGCTCTGCAGCAAGCAGGAAGGGAAAAGCCTGCTGAGGAAGGCACCGCATATAGAACGAGCACACAGAAATGTTAGTTGGCTCCATATGTCCCCTCTGCTCTATGAACAAGCAGGATTTCACTTCCCTAAAGCTTATCTGAACACCGCAAAGAACAAAACAGAGTTGTTTCAAAAGGGGGCTTAAGGAGAAGACAAGAAACGCCCTGGAAGGCAGCATTCCCTCATGCTGCAGCCCTTCCTGCAGCAGGCGCGGATGCCTGGGAACAGCACTGCGGTCAGCAAGAAAATTGCATCAATTTGTAAACTTCCTCGTTCCCCCGTCGCGCTCTGCGCAGCGAAGCCAGCCCAAGGGGAAGTCAGCACCGTGCTGCAACCCCGCGCGAGGGGGTGCACAGCAAGTGCCGTGGAGACTTTTCCAATGCAAATTCTTCCCCCCAGATGGGTGCAACATCAGGTTTTGCTCTGGTTCAATAACCTTCAAAGCGTCTCAGCTGGCTCCACGCTCCCACACGGGAAGGAGGCAGGGAGGATGGGGATTAATAAACCCTAAAAGATAAGGGGATTCTTTTTACTTGTAGTCCAGATGTTCAATCTTTTGGAAACTCCTAGATCACATTTGGAAATATTAGCTGCAAATATGTGGAGTGGACACTTTGCTCCTCTTTTTTTCTTAGTAAATCTGAGCTGTGTAATTACTCTTTCCAAGGGATCAAGAGTTTAAAACCATGAGACACCATGAATATTGGCAATGGTCTAGGTCAGCGTCTGGCATAAAAGTGTTAAGGAAACTATTTTTCTGCCTCATTTGTAAGCAAATGGCAGACATCAATTCCTTCAACCGTGCCAAACTGCAGGGCAGCTGAGACATAAAGCACATCTCAGTTTGAACCTGAGATACTCAAGTCTCACAGCTGATAACCAAAACTGCTTTGCAAGAAGTTGCTCATACAGATTTGCATGCTCACCTCTGCCCCCAGGCTCTGCACGAGAGCCCTCAAGGGACCTGCACAGCTCATCCTCGGGGGGAGAAAACAAACCCAAACCAAACAAATCCCCTGTTTTATTTAAACTCTACCATGCAGCGAGCATTATGCAACTGCAAGCTTGGGAACAGAAATGTATTTAAATGTGGAGCTTGTAGCTCCTCCTAGATGTTACGCCCGAGCATATTGTCCGTCCCACCTGCACAGAGTCTTTCTGACCCAGTTCCAGCTCCGTGCAGGCAGCGTGCACAGAAGCAGACCCTGGAAAAGAAGGAAACACGGTCTCAATACCAAAACAATCTGCAAGGACAGGCAATAGTGATTAACTTATATCACTAGGGAAAGAACCTCCACAGATTCAAGTCTTGAGGAAAGAAGAGGCAATTTCTGCTTCGCCTGGACATTAGTATTTGGACACGGCGGCCAGACCTTCACGTGACCAGATTCAGTGTCTGTCCCTGTCACTGCTAGCTCACAAACAGCTCATGCTGTGGAAGAAGGAAAGCTTGAAAAGCCGGGGGGAAAGTGCTATGCAGAGAACAAAGAACCTTTTGACACGGACCTTAAAAATAAGTAAGTAAAAGACAACATGTGACGACCAAAACGCTTCAGGAAGAGACTCTGCAGGGCAGAGCGCAGACTGGTGCAGAAGGTGCTGCGTGGAAACCCCCATCACTTGTACAGCACTGCCAGACCTGTCTCTTCTCGCCCTCACACTGCTAGAAAAGAGGAAACGAGAAACGGGGTTTGGTGGTTATACTTGGGAAAGAGCAGCCGAGCCCTGCAGCACCGCGGGGCCCTGCGAAATGGAGGGCGGCAGTAACTGCCAGGCTGCTCTCCGCTCTCCGACGATGCTTCCGTGTAAATAATCATCCTCGTGTAAGCCACGGACCTGCCATTAGCATCATTATCAGGCTCACACACATTTTGGAAAGCTGTTTCCTAACAATCTAACTGTGAAATCTCCTGAGAACTAATTTTTACCTTCCGTTATCAATTTTCCCACTTACATTTTGCTGCGAGAAGTTTAATTCCACGCTTCTTTAGCACACACTCACCCAACACCTTGCAGTCTCCTCTCCCCTTAATGTTATTGTGCCCTGGGCCACAAACCAAGCAGCCTCAGGCAACACAGGGGGTTCTGATGGGAGCACCCAAGACGCCATCCAGCTGCAGGCGGCTCGTGAGAGAGCACTTCCCTCCTCGCATCTCTGGTCCCGAAGCTGTTGGTGCCTCAGCATGGGCTGGGAAGGTGTCACGCCGGCTATTCCACTACCTGAGAAAGGAAATGTACAAACAAAAAGCATCATACTCGAGATAATATTAATAAAACAATGAAATCCAGCAGGTTTTACCATTAACCTGCTAAATGCTGTTGAGCGGTACCTGGTTTTCATCCCTTCTCGACTCCGTTGCCTGTAGCACGCGCTAATAAACCCTTCAGGGCTGCATTAAGAGCAATTCTGATGGACCTGCAAAAGCAGTTGTTTAAAGTAAAATTACAGAAAATCACCAGCTGATCCATGACTCACTGAACAGCAATATAAAGTACAAATGCGCCCAGGCCTTGCACGGTTGTCCCAGTCCATAACGTGAAATCGGCGGCTATCTTGTAGACTCTTGTCATCGCACAATACTCTATAAATAATTGAAATATAAGAGCAGTTAATGAGCGGCTTCAGTGTCACATTATGCAGCAAGGTCACAAGCCCAAATGGGCTCTCTCTCCCCTGCCACTTCCGCGCCATTAAAACCCCAAAGAACGTGCAATTAAATGAAATATATCTGCGAGCACTTTCTGTTTGGCTGAAGTGCCCTGGAAGGGCTGAAATGAGGAAAACTGCCCGGCTGCAGCCAGGCTCTGCTTTTTCTCTCCCAAACTGGTTTTAGTTTTGTTTTTATAACGCACTGGTCACCATCGCTGGTGCGCACAAAGCTCCACTGTGCAAAACGCATCAGACCTCCGCGTGACAGCAGTAAACTCTCTTTTAAATGTAGGCCCTCGTGCAATTTATTTTCAGCAGTTATGCCTGCTAGACAATATTCTGTGCCAAAGCAAGATTCATTTATATTTTTTCCATTAAAAAAGCACAAAACAAAGAACATGCATCTGCGCAGGGCGCTTCATATCTTAAGTTCTAGCCGGAGTAACAGGGAATGGAGCAGCAGCCCCTCCATCCTGCAGCCTTCCCCATCCCCGGGGCTGTCACTGCGTCACCCGGAGCTCCCGGCTGCTGCCGATTTTGTTCTAAACCAACTTCCATCTCCCCACATAATTAGCAATTATCAGGGCTGATTTATATGCATTTTCCAGGCTTTTGGCTCTGCTCTCGCGCAGAATTTCTTGGAACTTTTGAGGTCTCGGGGCTGGTTTGGGAGGCCCTAGTAAGGCAAGAGGGAAATGTCCCTGGAAGGGAACAGCCACCACCTTGGTGGCACTTGGCTTTTTTGGGATGACCCCACAGCAGCTTGGGGCAGGCTGGAGCTTCCTCCAAGGCCCCAGGGTCTCTAAAAATAATTTTAAAAGGGCAGTTTCGGGGCTGTTTTCAGTTGTGGAAGGCTGAGGTGGCCGCTGGGTGACCAGGCAAGGGTGATGGCACCTGCGCAAGCAGCGGGGTCCCTGCGTGAGGGGACACGGCGAGGCCGTCCCCCGCGTCCCCGGGCCGCTCTGGTGGCCCTGGACTCGCCTCGGCCCTTCCCGCGCTGCCACCTGCCCCGGGACGCGCCCGGGTTGCCCCGCGCCGGGCGGGACGAGGGGACCGGCCGGGCCCGGCCAC